>JAJOZX010001734.1:317500-542500 GCA_023014485.1 Bathynomus jamesi | reverse complement strand
GATGTACTTATGACGATTTGATAGGTATAGTTTAAACAAATCGAGGATATTTCCTCTTATTCCATATATGTGCAGTTTATTCAATAAGATTTCATGCGAAAGTTAATTAAATCAGTATGATTTTTGCTCTTTATGTTCTGATACACATGCTCTTATAACATGTTTATGGCATCTTCCGTTGTAGGGTTATCTCTGAACCCAAATTGTGTTTTAATTAAAATATGGTATTTAATTAAGAATTTAGGAAATCTCGATCATTATATATTGAGTGATTTTTTAAACATCTGACACTTTAAAAGGTTTGTATTTTTTTATTAACTCGACATATGGAGAATTAGTCCCCTAGTACAAAACGTGCTCTGGGTGATTCTTCTCAGCTCATTAACTGCACACAAACAAAAAAATGTTGCAATACTCTGGACAGAGTATATATTGAAATATAAGAAATTTCTTGTTCATGTGATACTTTCAATTCTTCTATTGTGTGTGGATTTTGTTTAAACACACTATCTTTTAAATAACCCCACATATAAAAGTCACATTGGTTTGGATCTGGTGATGTTGGTGGCCATGATATTCCTTCATTATAAACCGCAGGAAATCTGCTGAACGGGACTCTTCCGTCGAAAGTATCGTGTATCCTGAGCCGAGATATTTTATGTATGCAGATATATACAAGATGTGGTGGATTCGAACCCTGGTGGAAGCTTTTTTTAATCATGAAAAATCGTGCATGTTGAGCATGAAATTCCACACACACACACACACACATTATATATATATAAAACCTTTGGTTAGCTTCCGCCTGAATTGTTCATTCTGACGAAGGTCAAGCTTTTCACTCCACCTTAGACCTACAGTTTAACGTGGAATCCGAACCACGCCCCACCAGCAGCCCAGCGTCTAGGCCACCCAGGGTACCCATTTATCTACCAACCACTTTCTTTATTGTGTGGAAGGATGAACAGCTGTGTTTTGCTGCGCGCCGGCTGCAGTCATCTGGTCTCGAACTCGGGGCCGATGGATTCGTAGTCAGCGACGCTAACCACTACACCACCGAGGCGCATTTATATATATATATATATATGGATCTTTTCCGTTTGACTGCCGCCATTGAAACATAATTAAACTTTTTGTATTCTTTATAAGGCTAACTAACAAAAATATCACGACCTAACCTAACCAATCGTCAAGGTCGTACAGTTGACCTAACGATTGGTTAGGTTAGGTCGTGATATTTTCGTTAGTTAGCCTTATAAGGCTAAGTAAAGAAGGCTGGGGGCACTCACCTCTTATGTTTCAATGGCGGCAGTCAAACGGAAAAGATCCATATATATATATATATATACATATATACACACACCTTGGTTGAATGGTTTGTTCTTAGGGAAGCGTAGCTTAGCGAGGAATAGGAGGACGAAAAGATGGTACATGTTTATTAACAGACGTTTCGGAAAAATTCAATTTCCATCATCAGTGCTAAAAAGTTTAAAAACAAATAGAAATAAATAAGTATAATAAATAAAAACGAACAATAAATTAAAATGGCGCAACAATTAGCGAGAATTAATAGTAAGTTACAATATATTAAATTAAAAGATTAAAAATTAAATGATACAAAGTATAAAAGTATGGACAATAAGTAAAATATAAAACGGTTTAGGTAAAACAGAATTGAAGGGTTTCTTACCAGATTGTTAATGTAATGGGAGACTAATTATACAAAAGATTGGGAATGGTTGCCTCTTGAATGAATTCCATATTGGGAAGATGGAGCCGGAAGTGATGGTGGATTTCTTTTGAGAGTTTATTTTGCAATGTTTAAATTGAAAGCGGAACTGTAATCATTGAGGGTTGGCTGGATACTGAGGATATAAAGGGACTCAAGTATGCGGAGGTCGATTAGTTGGTTGACTGAATTAATGATTTTGAAGTGGGAGGAAAGTAACGGGTGGTTGTGGAGGTGGCAGTGATCCCTTATTGCTGATTTGGAGGGTTTGTTCAAGGGCTGTGAAGTTCTTGTAGAAATCCCACGATGCTCGTCCACTCTTGTTTGATATTGGCGGATGGTACTGCCAATATAGTTCGCTTTGCAGCGAACACAATTAAAAGCGTAGATAGTGGACGAAGCAAGTGGCTGGGGTGTTTTTTCTTTATGGTTGAGGTAAGATTTGATACTATTGTTGTTGGTGAAAGAGAAATGAAATTCAATTTGGGGGTAAAGCGGGGTGAGTAAGTGACGGAGTTCTGAAAGTATTTTGTGGCTGATGTGGTCGTAATAGGGGAATGAAAAATATTGTACGTCTTTTTTAACAGTGGGAACTTTAAGCGGGGGTTGACAAATATTATTAAGAAAATTTCTGGTTAAGGACTGTAACAGATGTTTTGGGAAAGAGTTATCAATGCTGAAGTTAAGAATTAACTCTATTTCATGATGGAAGGATAAGTACGAGGAGCAAAGATGGTAGGCACGGTGAATTAAAATTTTAATACTGTTTATTTTATATAGCAAGGGGATGTGGCTTAGGAAATTAGTACCTAGGCCTGTGTACGTGGGTTTTCGATATATGGAAGTGCTAAATTTGTTGTTTTGTTTAGTTATTGTAATATCTAGGAAGGGAAGGGTGTTATTGGATTCGTCGTCTTTGGTGAACTTAATGTTTTTATGTTGGGAATTAAGGTAGTTAAGAAAAAGGGGGGCGTGGTTGGCATTGTGAAAAAGGAGAAAGGTGTCATCAACGTATCTTTTATATAGGTGTGGTTTATAATGAGTGGGGCAATGAAGTAGCCAGTTATTTTCGTGATGGCTGAGGAAGATGTTCGCTAGAGTGGCACTTAAGGAGGATCCCATAGCTAGTGAGTCGGTTTGTTGATAAAGTTGTTGGTTAAAGAAAAAATAGGTGTCTGAGGCGGCGAGCGTGAGCAGTTTCGTAAATTCATGTTTTGTTAGATTCAAAACTGTATTCGGATTGTTGGCGAAAAGGCTGTTAATACAGATATCGATGGCTTCTTTAATTGGAACGTTGGTGTAGAGAGATACTATATCGAAACTATGCATATGAAGGTTATTTGAGTTATTTATGGTCCATATTTCTTTAGTGAATTCGTAGGAGTTGGTGACGGAGTATACGTTTTGGGTTAGGGGGGTTAAAGTGGGAATTAGGAATTTTGCTAGTTTGTAATTGTGGGTAGTGTAGGCCGAAAGGATGGGTCTAATGGGTAAGCTGGGTTTATGCATTTTAGGGAGGCCATAGAGAGTACCTGGGGATGAGCCGGAAGAACGTACTTGGTTATAAGTGCCTTCTGAAATTTTTTTCTGATCATATAGTTTTTTGAGGAAACGGTTGATTTTATCTTCAAGTTTTAGGGAAAGGGTTAAAGGATTATCGTTAATCTTTTTAAATTTGGTAGGATCGTTAAGAACGTTGTTAACCTTATTAATGTAATCTGGTTTATTAAGAAGGACGGTGCCTTTGCCTTTGTCGGGGCGTGAAATGATAATGGAGTCGTCTTTAGATAGTTCTTTAAGGCAGGAGAGGTCTTTTCTATTAATAAGGGGGGAAAAAACTTTATGAGGTTTAAAACTATAAAAATGTTTATTAGGGATGTAGGTGAGTGAGGACTTTAAAAACGGAAGTTTTGACTCGTCAACTATTGAGAATTTGTTTAAACTATGAGAGTTTTTCGAAAGATAAAAAGTGCTTAAAATAATTTATCTTAAAATTTGGCAGTTTAAAATCTAGGCTTAAGGATAGGAGTCGTTTTTCATTAGTACTTAGGGTTCTATTAGAAAAGTTGAAAATGGTTTGATCAGGATTTAGGGGCTGAAGGTTAGAGTTTAAGCCTAATAGGTTTAATTTTCTAGTGTCGTTGTTGAATCTGTTTCCGGTAGATGTTGACATCTTTAATAGTTTGATTTTTTAACATTTAATAGTCGATAAGACTTACAGATTCCTTTAATTGAGTTAAGAGAGAATTATATTTAGCAAGAAGTCTTTTACTATTGGAATGCTTAAATTTAATTTCTTTACTCAACAATTTGCACTGGAACGATTTGTATATATTAGAGTTGTAGAGGCGTTTCTTGTAGAGTTTGAATTAAGTAAATTTGGGAATAGAATTATAACTCTTACAGACGTTTAAAAAATGAAGGTCGCAGTTTGTTTTCGTCCATTTTCGGTAAATGTTCTTGGAATCTTTGTACTTCTTCAGCGTTCGGTCATATCTTTCTATGATAACTTGGTTGAATGGTTTGTTCTTAGGGAAGCGTAGCTTAGCGAGGAATAGGAGGACGAAAAGATGGTACATGTTTATTAACAGACGTTTCGGAAAAATTCAATTTCCATCATCAGTGCTAAAAAGTTTAAAAACAAATAGAAATAAATAAGTATAATAAATAAAAACGAACAATAAATTAAAATGGCGCAACAATTAGCGAGAATTAATAGTAAGTTACAATATATTAAATTAAAAGATTAAAAATTAAATGATACAAAGTATAAAAGTATGGACAATAAGTAAAATATAAAACGGCTTAGGTAAAACAGAATTGAAGGGTTTCTTACCAGATTGTTAATGTAATGGGAGACTAACAACCACCCGTTACTTTCCTCCCACTTCAAAATCATTAATTCAGCCAACCAACTAATCGACCTCCGCATACTTGAGTCCCTTTATATCCTCAGTATCCAGCCAACTTAACGATTACAGTTCCGCTTTCAATTTAAACATTGCAAAATAAACTCTCAAAAGAAATCCACCATCACTCCGCCCGGCTCCATCTTCCTAATATGGAATTCTTTCAAGAGGCAACCATTCCCAATCTTCTGTATAATTAGTCTCCCATTACATTAACAATCTGGTAAGAAACCCTTCAATTCTGTTTTACCTAAACCGTTTTATATTTTACTTATTGTCCATACTTTTATACTTTGTATCATTTAATTTTTAATCTTTTAATTTAATATATTGTAACTTACTATTAATTCTCGCCAATTGTTGCGCCATTTTAATTTATTGTTCGTTTTTATTTATTATACTTATTTATTTCTATTTGTTTTTAAACTTTTTAGCACTGATGATGGAAATTGAATTTTTCCGAAACGTCTGTTAATAAACATGTACCATCTTTTCGTCCTCCTATTCCTCGCTATATATATATATATATATATATATATATATATATATATATATATATATGGGTGTATTACACATAAACTATGCATGGAACAAGGAACCCTTCTGTAATATTAAATCCACTATGGTCCGAATAAGTAATAGCGAATGGCAAATACAAAAGTTTTTCTTTTTCACGATCCGCTAGTGTGAGTGTGAATGTGATTCATACAGACAAATTATAAATTTGTGAGCCTTGGATAGGAAACACAAACTTGCGGTGCATCTTGCTCCTGAAGAATCATGCACCAGGAAAGATAGTGACTTGGAGTGTCTGCAATAAAACTGAGGAAAATTGCATTAAACTGAATACATATATGAATGTTCTTCGGATTAGACCAATACAAAGTATTGTTGCTTTCAGTGTTGGTGAACCACGAACGAAAGCCTTGTCAGTACTTTAACCCCCGAACTGTAAGCAATGCTGCTGCAAGCTGCTTGTACCCTGAAATGGGTGTTTGGGTGGAATGAATGGTGCTCTGTGTAAAAAGATGCTTAACTGTAGATACTTCCTTAAGGGGTGTTCCCTTATTTGACCACCAAGGGCCACATGGGGGGAGGGGGTCTTGACGTTTAACCACGTGGCTAATACTAAGCATTCAAATATCCTGATTATCCTATTTTATCCTGGTCCCGGAGGACCAAAGAGTACAGCCTTGGAAAGAAATATAAATACGTTACACTGTATGCTCCACTTAATATGTATGCAGCCAATATGTTAGTATGTATCCAATATGTATGCTCCAATAAATAATTTTTTGAAAATTCAAAATAACGTTTTTCAGTCAAGATATTATTTTCAATTAAAGAAATGAACAATCTGCCTTTTAATTGTTATTTACCTCATTACCTCTCAATAATATAAGAAATCTAATATGGCACCTTACATTTTACATAAGATTAAGAAGGGGTTGAGGCGGTGACATGAGAAGACCACGTGGTTTTGGAAGGGGGTTTAAGTCATTGGTCACAAATGACCACAAGGGGGGAACGGGTTTGAAAACCACCCGAAAAAGGACCACGTGGTTTTTTAATCCCCCCCCCCCAAGCTGCTGCTTATCTTTAGGGTCATCGGTTCAGATTCCACCAAGGTAAGATTAAATATACATCAGATATGTTAAGTGTTAAAAATTAAGTCGCTGTTGCTATGTCGTTCTCGATGACATATAAACATATAAGAATAAACTTGTATGCAGTAGCTCTCTAAATAAAGATGACCTAAAAGTGATCTAATTGAATTTGTCTCCAACACATGGCGTCACGCATTCAAATGATCAGAAGTTTTTCTAAAAGACTTCCAAAAAGAATTCTGAAATTTAGTGTTAAAAGTATGATGGAAAGACTTCCTTGAAAATAACATTATATCTGTAAAAATATACTTATATTGATTAATTTTGAGAAACGTCTTTTAGAGTTCTTCATACAGTCGTTTTGAAAGCGTTTTTATCCGAGTACAAAGATGACAGAACTTAGTGTTTTCAAAGCCTTAAAAAAATTGGTGAAAGGCTTGAAGCTTCAAATTTTTAAAATAGGTATTACTGTAAAGCGTTTGTACGATCTCTAAAAGTTTTTTGTATAAAATTTTCTGGAAAACCATTTCATTTAGCACTTCATAGAGAAAAAGACACTTTTTTTTTAACAGAATTAAAGAATTATTTCGTTAAGTATCTTTTTGTCTTTAAGAGGTATTCATGTTTCCTGTAGGCCTATATATGAAACTTACATTATGATGGTAAACAACGGTTGAAGATCGACCTGCGGTCAGCCCCTCTGCAACATCCCGCTTATTTCCAGGATTTGGTGAGGGAAGAATTGTTTTCTTATCTCCTCCTGCTCTCGTAGCCAGCTACAAATGGCTGGTCAGGGAATTTGCACAAGAACTGATTCTTGAAATTATTGACGTTGGTGTGTTGGAGGTTGGTTCCTCAGTTTTTGGTGCAATATATATATATATATATATATATATATATATACACTAAATATCCAGCTTTTATTGATTCGCCAGTCAGTCATCTTCAGATATAAGGATGAATGAAGTTTTCGATCAAAAGCTCAGATATAATTTAAAATTTTTAATACTATAAATATAAAAAAAAGCTATTATATTCTTGTCAGAAACTATTAAAAATTTAGAAAACAATTACAAAGTAACTTTTAGAAAGGTCAAATTAAATTTAAGAAGTTATAGTGTTAGGGAAGTACACCAGTAGTGTGGGCGCAAAATGTATGAGTGAAATGCAATTGCAAATGTTGATCAATGTTGCAAGAGTACTCGATATAAATGGTTTTCATGTAATTCAATACTATTTTTGCGCCCACTTCACACTCGGCAGGTAAGTTATCTTTAAACACGGCTAGAACACAATCAAAAGCACGCACAAAGAGGTCATCGTTAACCACAACATCAAATACAAGTTTATAAACATGCCTTTCCAATCGGGGTTTTTTTCTTATCGTCCGGAGTTTTTCAATCATGAACTCTTCTTCACTCTGCATAGCGGCATTGAAAATAATCTTCCAAGTCGTAACGACACCTATCCACTATATAGAGGTACAGCTTTTCAGGGTGAACAGTGTAGGCAAGCTCAGCTCTGTATCGCTCTAGTGCTTTGTACCAAAGTTCAGGATATTTCGAAGAATCTAATACTTTTAAATATGCATCCAGATCTAGATCATTCTCCCCCTGTTCATTCCTACATTCGATAAATCTGTCGAGCAGAGCGGTGTATGCGTGTTCAAGAACCGTGTCAAAATAAATCATATCCGTAACACGAGCGTCTAATATAAGCTTCAGCTTACGGAATCCGACGATTTCAAACATTCTGTCGAGGATGAAACGGTTTCGTGTAGGGACAAGAACGTCATTATCAGCTGTGTTCTTCCACATCAGTCGTATATCAATGCATGGTTGTTCGTTATTTATACACAATGTGCAAACAATGGTATATGAGGAGGTGTCACTAATCATCTCTCGTATTGTACTTACGCCAACAGGTATTCTATAACGTTCCTCTGCCCACCTCTCAACTATCACGAAGATTCTATTCATCTCCTCAACACTTAAATAAATAACGTTACGTTTGCTTTCTTGCCTGCAGATCGTTTGAAGCACATAGTTAATGGTGCCGGTTTCACGCCTGAACACGCGCAATGACTTCGTCACGGAGACGTCGTACGAGGCGTTGAGAATGCTTCTCAAAGGGAGTTCCATCGTATTCGCACGTCCACTCGGTTCAAGCTCTGAGATAACTATGGAAAGTCCACTCGGTGCAAGTTCTGAGATGACTATAAGCCACAGGAGGCAGGATCGGCTCGACGGGGAGGGGTGAGTCAAGCTGAAGATACGTGTATGGGCTTGATCGAACTCGTTTGCTCAGTGAGGTACACGGGTGGGCGGCACGGGAGGAGCGAGTCACACCATAATCTAATGACACGTGTACGGCGATGATCGATTTGAGTACCCCATTATATTGGGCATGTGTTTTGAGAAATTTTCCGATACAAGAAGTAATATCGGTTTTAATGTTTTATCACTCACACTCCCCCGAATAAGCACCAGACATTTTTGCAAAGGAGGATTTTCACGAACTAAACACATTTTATGACGGTTTAATGTTTTATCACTCACCATTTCCACAAACTAAACATCTTCACAAACCGGCGTGCTATTAGAGAGAAACATATGTTCATATTTGGCCTTTTTGTTTAACAAGCGATACTCATCTCTAAAGTCTGTTAAAAACTCACACAGCCCATTAGCCACAACCTCACTACAAACCTCATCATGATATATATATTAATATAGTGGTAAAACTACTTAAGATTGTCAATGATGACAAGATTTACATTTTCAACCGGAGGGTAAGAGTAGTCGGTATGGTGTAACATGATATAATACCGCTTGTCATACCACTCATCCACAAGACTCACTACCCATAACTGTTGTTTATCTTCTGAACGTGCTGCTTCTTCTACCTCGCGGTATATGTGTGCCTTTATAAAGCTTAGCTCTACATACTTCAATACATCGTCTGTACTGCGAAATCCTACAAACCCCTCGCCAGAATACCCGTAGAGAATTTGAACATCTCGGTCCTTCGCAAGGTTCAATGCAGCCTTAAAAGAGGCAAAGGGGGAGGGAATAGGGAGTTTTTCAGTATCCACCACATCTATGCACTTTGCAGAATACCACTTCATAAATGTTGAACACGCAATATTAAAGGTAGCCATTACTAATTTTCTTGTACGCTAGAGAATACACGTCTGAGCTCAAGGGTATACAGAGGACAACTGAGCACGCGGGGATAGAGGCATGCTCAGATAGCTGCGTGACTCACGTTACCGGCCTTACAGTGGGCGGGGCTTAGCTTTTTACTGTACACACACACAAACACGCACGCACGCAAAGGAGAAAGTGAAACGCTAGTTGAAACACGATTTATTTAATAAACGAAATATTCAAGGTATATGTATATTTACAAATACGTGTAATAAATAAGCTAACAATAGACATATCAAAGATTACGGTATCCAAAGGGCACGGTATCATAGGTACCAGGCACCTGGTAGCGTTTCCTATAGGTGTTACGGCACACTTTGTACCCCTAAGTTCCTTCACACACCCCAGCTTCTGTGCCCGAAAATTGTGGGTGCCGACAGTCAGATGGGGTAGCTAGTCACCCTCATCATCTTCCAAGCACACTAACTCCTTCAACGAATCAAAGTTAACGACCCGCCGATTCGCATGGTTAAGTGGGATACCCTTAGCCTTCACGATATACTTCGTATCATCCCCTATCCTCACCCGTACCCTATAGGTTTTTGGACCTGTTGACACAAACGAGTCTGCGTATGCGATGTCTCCATACTCATCCTTGATCTCGTCAGTTAGCTCTCCGAGGAACTCCCCAATAGCAGGCATGTATTCACCCCTCCTCGCTGTGAATATCACGCTATCTGTATCGGCATACAAAACCCGCCGCCCAAGAGAATGCAATATGCCCCAAAGTTTGATGCGCGCGTAGGCTGTTGTGAAGCTGGCTACAGGAATGTTTGTAACCCGTGAGGTACCTGTGGCCAATTCAGTATTGTTGTACTTTATTATGTAAGTATTGCCTACATTCACAATCTCCATGACCTCTTTATCGGGTGCGTTGGCGTAATCCCAGACTTCACTATAACTTTGCGCCAAATGAACCTTCCCTTTACCGGTATGCTGTGCAAATTTTCCCCAAAGACTGTTTAGGCACAATTTTGCACTAAAGCGCTTGCCAGGGTTCTTTATAATTTGGGTACGATCAAGCTGTATACCTTCACGGTCACGGTAACGTTGAATATAAGACGTTTCTTCATCTTCGGTATCAACCCCTCGCGGGTATCCTGACGCCTGAACCTTATCCTTCAAAAAAGCATTTATATATGGCGTGAAAGGTTGGGTAGCTTCTGAAACCTCCACACCTCATTTATCTTCATTATTCTATACCCATCGCAAACGGCTAAGGCCAGCTCAGGGACTTGTATATACATCTCTGATCTTACGCTGATGGGGTGTATGGTCACAATCACCATTGTTCTCTTCTGCGCACTTCACGCACAGGGGAAACATGAGCTTTTTCATCACGTAGGGGTATAAAGAACAGAAGTAGTAATGGAGCTTCACACCCTCCGTAGGCGGAAAGCATAGTTTGAAGGGATTTGTACGCCCTCCGAACAAGCTATCACCGCATTTGAGAGGCTCTAGCACCATTCAACGTTTGATCGTGTTTATTTCTTCACGGTACTGTCCATCTGCATCCATCCGCGCATCATACTCATGCTCCAACAAAACTTTGTGAGTGAACTAGGATCCTATAAGTTGATCGCGGGTGCGGGTCCACGCAAGACAGTCGGCAGGAGGTTTCACAGGGTTATCGTGGGCAATCGTTTTAAAAATGTTTGTCCGTTTACCACATTTGTGACACTCATCACACTCGATCTCCATACACTCATCACAGATAGTCTGGCTCACAAGTAAATGCGGAATAACCTCTTTGGTTTCAGTGTTCGTGTATGTTTCTATATCGTAGTACACAGTTATACAAGGGTTGTTTTTAGGCTTGGCATCTTCCATATAACATACATGCTTTACTCCAACCGCCTTATATTTCTCATGGCATGTAGAAGAGTGAATTTCATCACATTTGTGCTTGAAATTTCCCCAATTATCCATCACATGAAACATACCACATTCACAGATTCTCATTTTCCGGCACGTACCATTTGATTTATGGAGCTCAAAACAGATATGATTGAAAAATGTGCGTCTACACACATTACAATCCCTCTTCTCAGCTACAACTACACGGCTTTCGCATTTGGCACTTTTACACTGCTCACATACCATGTGGCAATCTTTACAATGTTTCACTATATCGTCCGCAAAGTCGATACCCCTTACACAATTCATGATCTCGTCCATATTTTCAACTTTTGTCATAACTTGCGTAAAGGCACCTTATATTACGGATGGGGAAATATGTCGTCCCTGACAGTCCTAAAATAAATAAGGGTCTTGTACGATCTCTCACACAGCTTTTAAAAACATACACAGTTCTACGACGATCATCCAGTCCAAATACAACTATACGAACATTCGTTTCCTGTTCTATCCTTCTCAGCTCCTCAGGACCCATATTACAGTCAAGCTCAAGTTTACAGTACAGCTAGTTTACGAGTATGTCCCACTACCGTAGGTAGCCAAATTTTTGGGGTCTGCGTATTTAGTACAGTGAACATACGAGTTAAGACTACTGGTATAAAGCCGCAACCACGATCGACATTTATATGCCGTCTAAAAATGGCCTGAAAATTGAAGTTAAGAGCATAAGGTATAGCACTATGACCCGCAACACGGAATACACGTTCAATATTTACCGTGAAGTTGTCCATATTGAAGGCTATACTACTTTGAGAGGCCTGCATTATACGGCTTAATATATACTCTATATCTTCAGCTGCCAAACGTCTGAACGGTATTATCACCCAAAAGTACTGACGGGCAAACTCTACAATACGTTCAACTATGCGTCGTAGTCCGTGTTCAACACCATTGCTATACATGGACCTAGGATCAACCCTGACTCTATACCGATTTCTAGTCAATGCCGGGGTGGGGTTGCGGTGCGCACCAACTCGAATGTTATGTCAGCCTCAACAGAACGGGGAGCTACTTTGGAGGATGAATAAGGGGGTATATTTGGGGAAAGTACTATTGTGGGGGCTGTGACGTAAGACGTTGAGGGTCGGGGTTCTATTACTGGCGGTCTAACAACAGGAGCAATCCTAGAGCGCTTTATACCTGACGTGGAGGGTTCTTCATCACGCCTCCGCTTTCAACTGGCTCATGCCACAGGCATCGCTGGTGAGGGATCGTCGGCGGGGGATGACTCTGTAGCTGGAGGGTCAACGGGGTTGTTCGTGATATCGATGATGGGGTGCTGTACATCATCGTCATCATTCACTGTTCTGTGGAAGAAGAAAACAAAATATAAGGAGCAGCACTCATTTGTAATATTTTGTAAATGAACTTAGGGTGTGACGTGTTAGAAATGGAATCTGTAGAAAAATTCAGGTTCACGAGCCCATCCACATGTATTATATCTGGACCTACAGGTTGTGGTAAAACGGTGTTTATGCTTAATATCATTAAAGAAAAGGGGAAATGTTCTCAAAATTTGTGCATAAAGTTATATGGTGCTATTCGACATACCAATCAGTGTTCAACGAGTACCAAGATGATGTTTTGTTCCACAAGGGGGTCTATGACGTTAATTCGTTAAAGGGAAATGAACATACAGTCATCGTAATTGACGATCTCATGTTGGAGATGGATAAAACGTTTGCCGAGACATTTACAGTATTCTCCCACCACCTTAACATAAGCGTGTTCTTCATCAATCAGAATCTATTTTTCAAAAATAGATACATGCGCGATGTGTCGCTAAATACGCAATATCTAGTCTTATTCGCGCAACGTAGAGATGTGTCACAAATTGGGGTATTAGCCAGTCAAATGTTCCGAATCAGCGTAAGGAGTTTTTGGAGGTTTATAAAGAGGTCACAAACCAACGTTATGGATATTTGCTTTGTGACCTTCACCCGCGAAACACGTTTAGGGTGCTTCTAAGAACGAATATATTTCCAAGCGAACCTGAAACCGTGTATATTCCAGAATGACGAATAGGCTAAAGAAATACCGCGAATTAATAAAAATCTATCAACGACTGCCTCGGCATTGCAGCAGATGTTTGTTAAAAATATCGACTCTGACTTTTTAAAATGCATCTGTGAAATCTGCCTTAATGTTATAAAATGTAATGTTCCAATGAAATCCTCTCAGAAGACTCGCTTACGTCGTTACAAGAACATAATACGGACGCTCGCCCATAAAAGTCAGACTGTGGGTAAGAAAAAGCGTATTATTGTACAAAGAGGCGGTTCGTTCCTGCCCATCTTATTTTCATTTTGGGACCTTTACTGACTAGATTAATATAATGAAGAAGGTGGTTGTGATCCGCACGAGGTGTATGCTTCATTACAAAGGAGTCCAGACGCGGTTCTAGAACCCCGTAAAAGTAGGCTTAAAAGAATGGAAAGTGAGTTGCTAACCCTATTAAACAGTGAAAAGGCACCTGATGAGAAAAGGATCTTGTACCAAGAGGCTTTGCAGAAATTTCTTCATGAGTACGAAGATTATAAGCATCCTAGAGAGCTCCGTGAGGCACAGCTTGAGTAGCGCTGAGCATAGCGACACAGGACCTGAGCAACCAAAGAGCAGCGAAACACAGCACATCGAACATGTGCTAAAAAACAGCCTCCCCCCATACATTGAGGAATAAAGGGCTAAGTCTTTATAATCTATTGAGTGAGGACCCCATCATACAGTGGACCGATACAGGCGAGGTCATTGTTGAAGGAACAAGGGTACAAGGTCCAATATCGTTGATATTGTTCATGATCTGGTGAGAAAGTGGGATAGGCCCTCACCAACAGGATGGAGGCATATTAAAGCAAGACTACAACAAATAAATGTCCCCAAAACATTGATAGGTAATCTGAATAGGTTAAAAGACTTGGAACATGCATCGCACGTGTCACAACTGAGTACACCTTCGCCCCCAGCAGCTGCAGTGTCTCTGAAGAGGAGAAAGAAGAGAGTAGACGGCCAACCTTATCCACGTGCCTCTAAAATACGCAAATGGCTAACGTATTAAGTAAGCACTATTATGACATTTCTAACCCAGCATCCTATGGTGGCGTTAATAGATTGTACAGAGGTGTTTATGGTGTAAGGAAAAAAGATGTTGAGAGATTTTTGGGGCCAGGATGCTTATACACTTCATAAACCGGTGAGAAAAAGGTTTAAAACAGCCAAGACAACAGCCGCCTCGATTGACTCTATTTGGCAGGCAGATTTAACAGACATGCAAAGATATTCAATGTATAACGATGGCTACCGTTACATCCTATTCATAATAGATGTATTCTCTAGATACCTGTGGCTAATTCCCCTGAAAAATAAATCGCCTGAAACAGTTGCTAAAGCGGCCAAAACGCTGATGTTGAAAGAAAACAGGATTCCTGGCGATTTTTGTACGGATATGAGAAAATAATTTTATAGGACGCGCTTTTCAGAACATGCTGTCAGAGTTTAATATCAGCTATTACACTTCCAATTCTATACGTAAGGTTTCTTTAGCTGAAAGAGTTCAACGTACCATAAAGTAACGCATGCACCGCTATTTTACACATAAAAACACATACAGATAAACAAACATACAGATATATCCTACAACCGATCACACCATCTTACGATCGGTACAACGCCTAACGATGTTTTAGAAAGAGGCAAGAGCCCGAGAAGAGCTGGAATACCACCACCACCACCACACTCTGCTCGTTTCAAAATCAATGACTATATAAGGCTGTCACATTCGGGAAATAAATTCGCGAAGGGTTTTGAGCAAGGATGGACACGCGAGATTTTTAAAGTTAGGGCTATGAAGCCTAAAGATGAGATAATGATGTATTATGGTGAAGATTTGAATGGAAAAGAGATATCGGGAGGCTTTTACCGCGAGGAATTGCAGAAAGTAGTATTTAGTTTAGGAAAAAATGTGTTTAAAATTGAGAAAATTTTAGAAGCAAAGGTACAGGGAAGAGAAAGATGTACCTGGTGAAGTGGCTAGGTTACCCAGAAAACTTCAATACCTATATAAAAGCTGATGCAGCAATGAAGCTTAATTAGTATGCAGCATGACTCCTAACCATTTTCCCTGTCTGTACACCCTAACAACACACTAGCCAACTTTGTAACAGAGTCCCATGGACCCACTGAGTTCGGCCGTGATTCATATGAGGTGGGGATATGTGAAATTCAGCTGGACACCCTCTTTTTAAATATTGATTATAAAGATACCGTTTTTACGATTCTTAGAGACTGTAATGAGTGTGCAAGAGCCGGGTTAACTCGGGATGAAACTATACGTATCGCTCGGACTAAGGTTGCACAGTTTTTCAGTACAGAAGTAACACTAGGGCCGGGGCGTTATGGTTCGGTTGAAGATGTTGTGAGAGACTTAAACGTAAGTTTAAAAAACTCAAGTCTTACGAATGATTTATTATACGAAATCGTAAACAAAGGAAACGCTGCACATACTCTAATCCTAAAATCAAAGGTTAACAGAAATCTTAAAAACGGAAGTGTTCAAAATTATAACCGAGGGGCGATATCGATTAGCCTTCCAAAGAGATACCTTTCGCGATGCTCCGGATGACTAGTCCACCTTAGTCTATCAATTGAAGATGGAGAAATTGAATGTAAGCTCTCAGCCTCCAGACATGTGCTATATTTACAGCAATATAGTGGAACACCAGTTTGTTGGGGATACCCAGGCACGCCTGCTACGCATAGCACACATCCCCAACCATAGAGGAAGGAGTTTGAGTATTACATATGACATACCCCATTATTTGAATGTCGCAACTAACCTAATAACCAATATCTCAATATATATAAGAACGATTGAGGGTAAAAATTTCCCATTCGGTGGCGGGAGCTTAACAGTGAAGCTGCACTTTCGACGCACTGAGTTATAATGGACAGAAAGCCTTTCACAGTATACCGAGGGGGTGAGATACCAGCGTGGTAGTGGACTTGGGTCAATTTTTTCATCCATACTACGCACCGCTGTCCCACTGTTGAAGAGGGGGGCAGGTACCTAGGGAGGAAGGCGTTACAAACAGGTTTTAACGCGGCAGAGGACATATTGGCTGTCACTAAGCCTAAAGGAGCTCTAAAAAAACATTTAAAACGTACACGGATGAAATCATCAAAGATGCGAAGAGAAAAATGCGTGGTGGCGGAAAGAAGAGACTGCTAGGAAGAAGGGGTTACCAACACGTGGTGGAAAGAAGAGATCTGCTAGGAAGAAGGGGTTACCATCACGTGGCGTTAAACGCAAAGGGAAACCAAAAAAGAAGTGCTCAAAGCGTATGAAACCTATGGCTGATCATTTTTTTAACTGATATAAGCTGAGGACGCTACTCTCACAAATTATAGATTGACTAATACTCGTCGAGGGAAGGTGGCACTATTTCTGACTCGTCATGGCACGTTTCATTCATCCGTGTAGTTCACAGTGCTGTAAATCGGAACTGTCCCTCTTTGATATACCACCTACTCAGATCTCTATTGAACATAGTGACTTTATTACAATTAACCCGTTAAACACAATTAGTTCACCCAATGCCCCTATAGAATTCGTGATACCCAGCTCAGGCCCTTACTTTTTTGACCCGAGTTGCATGCACATGTATGCTAAACTACGCATAGCTCATTCTGACGGAACGGATTGCGATGATAGTTACGCTGCCTACCCTGAAACCAACTTTCTGCACTCCATATTCAGTCAGTGTGATGTATATTTAAATCAGACTAATATCTCGGCAGGCACGGGTACTACTACCTACGAGCCTATCTGGAAAATGTCCTCAACTTTACAAAAGAAGCGAAGGACACCTTTTTAACCGCCGAGGGGTATTACCACACTAAAGATGAAAATGGAATAAAAGATAAATTTAAAAATTCTAAAAAAAGATATATGAGTGTTTTGGACGTCTGCATACAGACTTTACATTCCAGGACAAGTTGCTTATGAACGGGGTGGATATGAAATTGAAGCTTACCCGCACGAACCCTGAGATCTGCATAAATCTGGGGACAGACCAAGAAGAAGGCACGAAACCTGTTGTGATACACATCATGGAAACGTATTTGCGTATACGCCCAGTGAAATTAAGCTTCCCGAAGCAAATAGAAATTGAGAAAGATTTGGTACATGCCACAGTGAAATATCCAATTAACAGGGTACAGATCAAACTGTACACGATTCCCGCAAGGCTGGCGTCGAAACAGCTAGAAAACATTGCTCTTGGAGTCCTACCTAAAAGGATTTTAATTGGAATGCAAGACCACGCCTCGACGAATGGAAATTATAAAAAGAGTGCTTAAAATTCGAGAATTTCGGACTTAAAAATATTACTCTATACGTAAATGGCATCGCTCTGGTGGGGTAATGGATATGGATTACTCAACAGATGGTATTCCCGCTCTGCGCGAGAGCTTATAGTACTTTGGCTCATAATACAGGTGCGTGTGATGAACTTGGTTTCGGCATAACTCAGAAAGAATTTGTGAAAGTTTAATATTTACTCATTTGACAACGCCTGACTTAACTGCTGGCGTAAATACGCATTTAAACCCCAACAGAGGCACCATTCAGTGAGGCTGGAGTTTGCCAAACCTATAGACGCGCCTATTAGTGTACTAGTATACCTCGAGTCGCAAGCCCTAATTGAAGTTGATAGATTTAGGAACGTCACCACAGATTTTTAAAATGGACGCGAATACACTCCAGAGAGTTATGAAAAGTGACTGTTTCGCGCGATCAAAATTTATCGGGTTTTTGCATAGAATGAAATATTGAAGCTGGCTAGTCCGAGAAACTGGTACGGGGTTATCGTTAACACCGACATTGTGGGGGTGAAGGGATTCATTGGTTTGCAATCTATTTTAAAACTAAGGAAAGAATGTACTCTTTCGATTCACTCGAATTTCCACCGTGGAATGACTCGACAATTGTGAAGTTCATAGCGCAACTACATGTGCCAGAGATTATTTGGAATCCATATCGTTTCCAAGGACATTATACTGAAACATGTGGATTATATTGTACTTTGTTTCTCATGCATATGTCACGTGGGAAGGGATTTATGATTTTTTTTAAATTATTCGATTTATGCGACACAAATATGAATGATAAATATGTATGCAGAAAGATAAAAAAAAGGTTCCCATATGTTAGTACCCCCTGTAATGTGTAAAGGTATATTGTGTAAACCTATATATACATTTGTATCCATTAAGAATTATGTAGCGAATGCTGTTACCGTTTTTGTGCATGTTTTCTACTGTTTAATAAATGAAAATATATTGTGCTTTGTCCTTACCCTCAAAAATACTTACATAATCTCATCGATGACCTCGCATTCGCTTGACCGAATGTGCGCCAGTACCACGACTTCTGGATCGCTAGGTTGGCTAAGCGGGGTGGCTATCACTTCATTTATCACCCTTTCGTCAAAAGTGGCTATAATATTTTGTAGCTCCCTTTCGGCCCTGTAATTTAAATAAATGTCATGAAATTGGATGCGGTTAAATCATCCACCATATATATATATCCTAGCCTACCCAATTTTATTGTTCACGATTCGACAAACATACTATATAACCTAAAAACACTTACATTAGCTCATCTGCAATCTCGCTTGACCGACTGTGATTCAGTACCGCGACTTCTGGATCGCTGGGTAGGCTGTTCGAAGAAGCATCCAAAGCATTTATTCCCCTTTCATCAAAAGTGGCAATAACACGATCAAGTTCCGTCCCGATCCTATAAGGTTAAGTAAAAATAAAGAGATAAATTAAGAGAAAATACCACGTACTTTAAAAGCAGATAATTATTAAAAGTTTTAATATTTCTAAAATCCTACCTGTACAAGAAATGTACAAATATAAACACGCCCTATATATATATATATATATATATATATATATATACAGAAATAACGACGAAGGGGGTAGAGAATAATTGAAAATATTTGCAAAACGCAGTTATTGTGGCCTTTTATAAGTTAATTCCGATTGAAACGTTATATATATGGGCCGAGAATAAAGCACAAACTAATTTCAAAACGCGTTTGTTATGGCACTTATAAGCTAATTAACACTGAATGAAGCGATGTATATAAATGTGACCCGGTTAGGTTCAATTGTGCTAGGTTAGGTCAGGCTATATTATAAACGAGAAAAATTCATCTTTAAATTATCGAGAGCCCTGTAATTTAAATAAATGTCATGAAATTGGATGCGGCTAAATCGTCCACCATATATATATATATATATATATTGTGGTAATGTCTAATTAAGAATTTAATGTTTATAAATTAATGTTCAAATATATAAAACTTATAAAATACGAGTTGGGAGTGCAAATTAAAAGAATATAATAATATTTAATGGATGTAATTACAATAAATATATGGTTGAGTATAGTAGTGTCTAATTAAGAATTTTAATAATGTTTGATTAATGAAGAAGATAACAATATGTAATATGTAAAAATTAAGATAAATGATTGTTTGTTTATTAAAATTATTAAATACGAATGGGCAACACAAGGAGTCGGCCCGCGAAGGCTGGGTTTCTAAAAATACCCTGCAGTCAACCGGGCGGCGTCCCTCTGTGTAGGATGTAATTGTGTGAAACTAGAATAGGATTTTGGATCTCTCCGATTAAAATGTTTACGTAAATTTGCCACTCGCATTCCCTCGTTTAACTAAAATCATTTTCGGCTAAATAAAGTAGTAAAAAGTGTAAATCCGAGTATATTTAACCCCCCCACCTTCACCCAAGCATTGGTTTGAAATGATAACGGTTCACTCGGCTACCTACCACGCGTTATATAGTATTGTGAAAACGAGTAAAGAGAGTGTAAAGAGAAATGCAATAAAGAGCAGAAAGTAAAGTAAATAATGAAGTATAATAAATAATAAAACGTATTCACTACAAAATATATATATATATATATATATATATATCCTAGCCTACCAAATCTTATTGTTCACGATTCCAAAAACATATTATATGACCTAAAAACACTTACATTAGCTCGTCTGCAATCTCGCTTGACCGACTGTGATTCAGTACCGCGACTTCTGGATCGCTGGGTAGGCTATTCGGAGAAGCATCCAAAGCATTTATTCCCCTTTCAGCAAAAGTGGCAATAACACGATCAAGTTCCGTTCCAATCCTATAAGGTTAAGTAAAAATAAATAGATAAATTAAGAGAAAATACCACGTATTTTAAAAGCAGATAATTATTAAGTTTTAATATTTCTAAAATCCTACCTGTACAAGAAATGTACAAATTTAAACACGCCAGGGGGTAGAAAATAAAAATAATTGAAAATATTTAGCAAAACGCAATTATTGTGACCTTTTATAAGTTAATTCCGATTGAAACGTTATATATATAGGCCGAGAACAAAGCACAAACTAATTTCAAAACGCATTTGTTATGGCACTTATAAGCTAATTAACACTGAATGAAGCGATGTATATAAATGTGACCCGGTTAGGTTCACTTGTGCTAGGTTAGGTCAGGTTATATTATAAACGAGAAAAATTCATCTTTAAATTATCGAGAAACAGACAAAGACATTGGGACTAATGAAAAATGAGGCGAACCGGCAATTGGAAGGCCCTGGGTTTGATTCCCGGGCGGTTCGCCTCATTTTTCATTTATTCGTTATTTCTCTTCCCCGTGTGCAGAGACGCTCCTTATTTACGTCGTTTCTATTCATTTATATACTGCGTGGTCATTGCAGTTAAATGCACATATTCACGATTTGCGAGGGTGCCCTCTCAGGGCATTGGTTTCTGCCCTATGTAGGAGAATTTCGATTTATGATTGATCGAGGTCCGTGGTGTAATGGTAGCGCATCCAACCGGCAATTGGAAGACCTTGGGTTCGATTCCCGGGCGGTTCGCCTCATTTTTCATTTATTCGTTATTTCTCTTCCCCGTGTGCAGAGACGCTCCTTATTTACGTCGTTTCTATTCATATATATATATATATATATATATATATATATATATGATATAAAACCACGAAGGAAAGGAAACACAAAATGGTGCTCAAGCGCTTTCGTCTAATGACATCCTCAGGAGCACCATTTTGTGTTTCCTTTCCTTCGTGGTTTTAGTCATCATAAATATTTTTCACGTGTTACTTTCGTGAAATAATTTTCATATATATATATATATGGTGTGTGTGTGTGTGTGTGTGTATCGGCTCTTGTTCAGAGAATAAAAATATATTTCAAAACACAGGTGTATTTACATTTAGCTCCCCATGTCAGAAATTCTTATCACGATGCTGTCCGTGGAACAATAGCGTTTGGAAAACCTCTATTTAAACATCGTCTTGAATCATCTGCCTTGCTGATAACTTGGATGATCCTCTATTGTCGTATATATAAATAAATTAGCCAAAATATTTAAAAGAATTATCAGGAAGACCTAGTGATGTAAAAAAAACGTTTTTTTTATGTCCATGTTGTTTTTTTTTTTTTTGTCATTTTTTTTGTTTTTTGTCGGTTTTTTTGTTTTTTTGTTTTTTTTAATAATTAATATAGATATTGCCAATTTAATTATAAGGTATACTTTTGCAATGATATATATTATAAAAATAGATAAATAAATAATAAAATAGGCCATATGGTACCAGTATAGAATGTCCTTTTCAGCCTATTTACAGAAAAAAACTGGTCTCTTTCTTGCACTGAAAGTCTTGTATCTTGAGATCCGTTAAACTTGCGAGAACACTGGCTGGGAGCTGACTGCCCATTGTCCAACCTTTCCAGGACTCTCCCATCCATGCCTCGGATTTTGAATCTCCCACTTAACTATCCTTTAGACCCGCGATGACATATTTTCCCCCGAGACCATCCATATATATACATACATATACATATATACCAATATATACATAAATACTTATATACACATATTTATATCTATTATATACCCCATACACATGCATACATCCAGAATTCCAGATACATACGCACGCATACTCACATATATACCTACACAAACTCATACACCTCTATTTCGCCCTTTCATTACCTCCGAGATCATTTAGCACATACAGTAATATCCATACAGCCAAAAGAAACTGATTAAGCACAGACAGAGTAGCAAAGCTAGTATTTATATCCCAAAATGCAAAATTCCAAGAAAGTGAAGTAAAACATGGTGCTACATTGGCTTCGTCAACATCCAAATCTGCAATAAGTACCAGTACCTGTGATATTGAAACTATATGCTCTAATCAATCTAGTGATAATGATTCTTCAATGGAAATAGAATCAGATAATGAAAGTTAAACAGCATTAGGTTAACACAAAGGTTAAAGAAAGAGATGAATATTTTTATTTTTTTTTATTTTTCTATTTGGAATATATATATATACACACACTGGTATTCTTGCCAATCACAATTATATATATTGTTTTATACCAGTATTATGTATTTTTTATTATGTATATTATACCAGTACCTGTGATATTGAAACTAGCATATATGCTCTACCCAATCTAGTGATGATTCTTCCATGGAATTGAAGGTTAAACAACATTAGGTTAACAAAAAGGTTAAAAAAAAGGTGAATATTTTCCTTTTCTATCTGGAATATATATACTGGTACTCTTGCCAATCACAATTATGTATATTGTTTGAAACGAGGAAGAATGTTTTATGTTCTAGTTAAAAAATATATATACATATAAAAAATGAGGGTTTGTTTTTCCTTTCTATTATATACGTTTTGCGTGATTCAGTTTTTCTAAAAGATGACTATATATACTAGGTATAACCGTATAAGCATGGTAGTATAGTAAATTATAGGTAATACTAATATACTTATTAGATTAAAGGAAGAAAAATATGGAATAAATTTAAAACAATAAAAAAAAAAAAAAAAAAAAAACAGACTATCTTCGTTTTAAACAAAAAAAACGACAAAAAAAAACAAAAAAAACGACACAATAAAAAACGACTCACATCACTAGGAAGACCCCGTTTAAGCTCTGGATAGGTGATAACATTGTCTATTTTCCTGACAGTTCGCTGTCATACTTTGATGTACGGCTTGAGGAATTGGGAGAGATATCCTTTCTGTTTATTTTCGATCAACTTGACCCTCGTGCATTTTGGTGATAAAACCGCTTCTTTATCTGGTCGCTTATATATATATATAAGAAGCAGGGTAAAGACAATATATTTCAAAATATTTTAAAGTTTGCTTATTAAATTTTAATTTATATTTTTATTAAGCAAGAATGCTAAATTGATGTTTTACTGCGATGCACGAATTTAATTACAGATAATTATTAAAAGTTTTAATATTTCTAAAAACCCTACAAGAAATGTACAAATAAAAACACAGCATATATATATATAATATATATATATATATATATATATATATATATATACTGAAATATTCCGAAGCGTATTTTTATTAAGCAAGAATGCTAAATTGATGTGTTTTACTGCGAGACACTAATTTAATTACAGATAATTATTAAAAGTTTTAATATTTCTAAAAACCCTACAAGAAATGTGCAAATAAAAATACAGCATATATATATATATATATATATGCTGTGTTTTATCGTCACCTTAGACCTACGGGGAGAGCATTAGGGTACCCTGAGTAACGAGACCATCCCGGGGCACGAACCCGAATCCTTTTAGCGCACGTGCACTGTGACGTCTGGCTGAGGCCTAGGGCGCCCAGCAACCGGACGGAGTGATGTCTAGGGCCCCAGCAACCAGACGCACGGGGGGGGGGTCGAGTCCCATTTAGAGCGCGTCTCGTCAACTGATGCCCAGAGGCGATGATGGCCAGAGGCGATGACATCTGGAGGCACTGGCTGATGATGCCCTGAGGCACTGGCTGATTAAGCCAACTGGCTGATTAGGGGCACTATAAGAGAGCGGCGGGGTGGCTGAAGACTCCATATGCGCCTAACAGCTGTCGGACGAACACCTCCTCCCTTCCTCCTCTCCTCTTCCCCTCTCTCTCTCTCTCTGCCCCTTTGGGGGGTGAGGCCGTCCCAACTTCTCCCCCAAAGAGGTTCCCCCAGGTTAGGTATGCCCCTTTGGGGGCTGAGGCCGTCCCACCTTCTTCTCCAAAGAAGTCTTGCAACAGAGGGGGGGGGTTGGCACCAAGTGGGGGTGGGGAAGCCTTGCAAAAAAGGGGTCGGGGGTGTCACCGCACTCATGGATTTTGCGCCCATGCTACTAACATCCCGCGATTAAATCCTCTATTTTTTCTGCTATGTTTCTTAGAGCATCGAGAGTTGTCAGTCCTGAATTTTTAAATTCCGAGTTATGCAATATCATGAATATTGGTACTAAATTATGTTATCCTATTTCATTTTTAGATAACTGTCTTAGGAAAGCCAAGAATAGGTATTATAATAATGTAATTGTAAAGAAATCTGAGCGTAAAAATATAAAAATATCCTTAGCCTACCTTACCATGTTAATTTTCAATATCTTTCGACTTTACTTAAAGCAATTGGCATCAATGTAGTCTTTAAGTATGATAACACTGTTAAATCACGCCTAATAAAGAATAGCCGGGATAATGTTGTTAGTTGTGTGTATTCGATCGGATGTACACAATGTAACTCAGAGTATATAGGCCAAACGGGTAAAACGTTAGATATTCGGGTAAAACAGCATAAATATGAGTGTAGAACAGCTAATAATTCCAATGCTTTGTTTAATCATATGTATAGATGTAATCATAGCATCAAGTGGGATAGTTCTAAAGCGCTTGTTGAAAACAGAGATATAATAAAAAGAAATATTCTCGAATGTGCATTTATCCATTTCAAAAACAATTTCAATAACAGTGCGGGAATGTATAAAATTGACAATATCTTGTTAAAATTCCTTTTGCCTCTCATTAACTCTTGTTAAGTATGTGCTAATTTTTTTGGTTTCGCTACGTTGTATATATTTATGGACATCTTGCCTTCTCTCTTCATTCCCTGACGAGGTGTAGCTCTGAATACACGAAAGGCCTTGGAATCGCTTTTCTTTTTCCTTGTGGGTTTGCAGCATTCATTCATTTCACGTGCTTAATTGTGAAATTCATCCCATATATATATATATATATACAGGGGTTTTCAGGAGGAAAGGTCAATACTTCGGCTGGTGATAGTATCGGTCATTGTTTGTGAGAAGTAAAATTCATATGAACATGTGTCTAATTCTGAATGGTTACGGAGATAGAGCTGTTTGAATCTACAAATACAAAAGCACTGTTAATGGTAATCAAGAAAGAGAAACCAATTACTATTTCTAACATTTAATGTTTAAACAGTGGCATTTTGAATGGCATCAGATACAGAAATGACAAATTTGTTACAGTTTACAATACGTTTTCGAAATCCCACCGTCAACCTCAATGCACTTTGCAACTCGTGTGCGAAGATCGCGTAATGTTCGTCTGAGTTGATCTTGACTTCCTTTGTGCGGGCAGCAGCATCCAAAATGCGCGCGAGCAATTCGTCTCGTGTATCCACCTTTCTTTTGTAAACTTGACTTTTCATCCACTCCCACAAACAATAACACTGTGTAACAAAATTTGAAATTTTTTTTGTTTATTGTGATTTTTCTGTCGTTCTTTAATGATTTCGGGGCGCTGATTCCAAAAATTATATTGGTTTTGCTCTATCATCAAACGTTTCAAAAATATAGGTTATCACACTTTTCATATGGCAAAGTATATAAAGAAGGCTAACATAAATATTTTCTGAAAATAAAAACACTATTGGAAATTAATGTTTATTGAGACAAAATTGTTTGACAAACCCAAAATGGTGCAAAGGATATAATATATATTATGAGGAGAACCGATAAGAGAATAACAAGCCTCGTTATGCAGTGTGCGTTCCTCAAAAATGCACTGAAGAACGCGACTTCCGCGTATGAACATTCTTATCCTTTCTGTTCAGCGACCATACGTAGTCTCCCATCATGGAAGCATCCCAATGGCCCTGGTACCTTTTCTCCATCGTTTGAATATCTTGATGGAATCTTTCGCCATGTTCTTCACTCACATCGCCCATGTTATCACGAAAAAAGACTAGATGTGAATGCAGATAGTGTAATTTTAAAGACATACGGCACCCCATTTTGCCATAGCACTTAATCAAGTTTGACACTAACTCCTTATAGTTTGGTGCTTTATGGTTGCCTAAAAATCCACGAACCACATCACAGAAAGCACACCAAGCCTCTTTTTCGATCGGAGTCATCTTGGCTTCAAGGTTCTTTGAATTCAACAGCGCCTTGACTTGTGGTCCTACAAAGATGCCAGCCTTGACTTTGGCCTCAGAGAGTTTAGGGAACATGACCCGAATCTGTTGGAAAACTTCCCCTCCTAAACCTAACGCAGTTACAAACTTCTTAATTAGAACCAACTTAATATGGAGAGGTGGTAGCAGAACTATGTCAGGCTTCACAAGAGGTTCCCTGAGTACATTGTACTTTCCTGGTTGCAATCCTTCACGTGGAGGCCACTGAACTGTTTTATAGTGCTGAGTTGAAGCCCTGCTATCCCAAAGGCAAAGAAAACATGAATATTTAGTAAACCCTCCTTGTAAACCTAACAGGAAACCAATCATTTTGAAATCACCACACACGTCCCAGTTATATTGTTCATACCTGATTTGAGTGAGCAGTTGTTTGACATTTTCATAGTCCTCTTTCATTTGAACAGAATGTGCAACCGGTATAGATGGATATTTGTTCCCATTGTGGAGTAGAATAGCTTTTAAACTCCTAGTTGAACTGTCAATAAACAGGCGCCACTCTGAGGGTATATGTGTTAACCCAATAGCTGTGAATAGACCATTAACCTCGCTGCAATAACAGAGAGAGCCATTGACATCGTAGAACCTTGCAAACTCTTCATGCCGCTTTCGGTATACAGTGCTCTTGCAGTCTTCTCCAAGCAAATTCCACTCTTTGAGTCTGGAGGTCAGAAGCTCAGACCCTGATTTCGTCAGACCCAAATCTCTAATTAAGTCGTCCAATTCCCTCTGATTTGGAAAGTGAGGGTTTGTACTAAAAGTTGCTGTATATTCTTCATCATGACTGTCCTCACCAGCCGACATCTCAGATGAGCTAGCTGCATCCTCATTTTCAACCTGCAAAGCAAAGAAACAAAATATAAGCGTAGCTATGTATGTAGAAGAGCATCAGCACTAAGAAAAATCGACACATAATGACCCACAGTCGGTAAATACAGAAGGTAAAGTAATGGATATATACCTATTCTGGTGGACGTGGTATTGGAAGACCTTCGCCATGTGGTACAGGAGCTATGGACGACGCTATGCTTGGATACTGAAGAGTCTGCGTTCCTTTAACTTTCCTGTACTTAGAAACATCTACTATGCAGTAGTAGCAATCGTCGTGGTGGCTCTTTGGTTCTCTCCATATTCTGGGTACCGCAAAGGGCATTGCCTTGCGTTCTCCCCGCAGCCACCCTTCAAGTGTGGAGCGGCAGCTTCCACAGATCACATGGGGTGCCCAGGGCTTATCTTGGTCACCCATAGGCATACCAAAATAGAGCCGATACGCGATCCAGAACTTGGTGCCTTTCACAATCTTGTGCGATACTTGCTTGGGGCCTATGTAATACCCACAAACGTAGCAAAATATATCCGGCGAGTTTTTACAAGCTCTAGTTGCCATTCTCTTTACCAAACTGTACTCCATTAATCATAACCTGCAGATATAGAGAGAAGAGTTATTAAATCTGCAACAGATTACAGATTCCGGAAAAAAGATGTATTCACAACACTGAAATAATGTTCGCAATAAAAAAGGATCGATAACACTGAAATCGTCAGCACAGAGAAGCACAGAAACACAGTACCTCAGTGCTGGTAACCATCAGACAAACAACCTGCTTTCTTTGTGTGCTCACACTTACTGACTTTTCAGACTCTGCGCTCTTCTTTATATAGCACAGTGGAAGTTTCATGCAATTTCTAGAGCAAGAAACTGTCAACGAACATCCGGATTGTTCTCAACAATTCCTGATTATTCTGATATTGCAACGCCCATAATAACATTATACTGGTAAAACATGAAAAATGGATTATCTCTGAAACCATTGATGGTACACACAAACCAAGGCCAGATTTGGACTCAGCGCCCACAAAGCATATAAAAACATAAAAAATTCTATATAAACAGAATCAGTGTTACACAGTGTAATCTAACAGAGAGAGGTTTGGAGACCTACCGCAGGGGAAGGAAGAGCTGCGCGCGCATCAGATTCAAACAGCTCTATGTCCGTAACCATTCAGAATTAGACACATGTTCATATGAACTTTTTTTCTCACAATGACCGATACTATCACCTCCCGAAGTATTGACCTTTCCTCCTGAAACACCCTGTGTGTGTATATATATATATACTGTGTGTATATATATATATATATATACTGTATATATATATATATATATATATATATATATATATATATATATATATATATATATATATATATATATATATTACAGTAAGATTGTGAAACTAGTGATTTCATGATTTCGCGTAATATACCATGCAACAAAATTGCCAAAGAGTGGATAATGACCAAACCGAACCTAATCTAGGTTAGGTTGGGTCATTATCTACTTTTTGTCAATTTTGTCAATTATCCAATTTTGTCAATTATCCACTTTTTGTCAATTTTGTGTCTTGGTATATCATGCGAATTTATTGAAAATTTCAGGGATTTCATGAAATCACTAGTTTCACAATCTTACTCTAACACATTATTTAGTAATGAATGCTTCCGATTCTCGCCTCAATTACATCAGTTAATCTTTTCGCCATTGCTGTAACAAACCTTTCACAAACTTCTGGAAGTCTTCTAATATTCTTCCATATCTCCATCGTATGAGCAACAAGCATTTCCTTCCTTCTCTCATTTCGTGTTTCCTGCTCTCTTAGCATGATACTCCACAATTATTTTATGAAATTTAGATCAAACTATTTCATACTAAATCGCTTGTCATCGAGGAAATAAGATGTATCAGGTACATTAATTAAACATGCCCGAACGCTAGGTAAAATTACTTCTTGTAGGAGTTCTACAGTATATACAGTGCGTTCGAAAAGTCTCTCCGCAGTGCTATGTTAAACGCATAGGAAATTGAAAAACTACAATGTTTTCATTCAACCATGATTTACTGATTTTATTACATAACATTTTGATTTTACAGCATGTGTTGAAAGTGTTTTCCACCATTTTGCAGGCACAGAGAAACTCGTCTACACTTGTTTTCAAACACTTTTTTTAAAGTGTTGATTGACTGCGGAGAGACTTTTCGAACGCACTTTATATTTTTTGCTGTAAAATGCCCCTAAATTTCTGTTAATTTTCCAGGTCCATATCCAAACATCCATCCTCAAACACCGACATTTGTTATTATTATTATAATTTGGTGCTCCAATCTTTTGCATTTTCTTTTCCAGCAATGCGAAGGGTTTTCATTACTGTAAACCAATTTCTCCTAAACTCGTCCTCTTGAGGTAAATACTGCAAAGCAAAGCAAGCCTATATTCATTTCTTTATAAAAATTAGTGAGAGTACATTACAGTAGGTTTAATTGCAGGTCGACGGCGAGAAATTTCAATTCCATGGAATCTGTTGTTGACTGCATGTGTTTTGGCTGCAGTTTCGTACATCTCTGTGTTAATTCTTGTGGCAGTGCTAAACGGATTTAAAATAGAACGACTTATTATTTCTGCCAGCATCACAGAGCATCCTTCTATTCCCCCAGCCAAGTCATACATGCTGCCTCTGTTCACCAAGTCTCCCAACAGCCCTACCATGGCTTGGCATGGGATGAAAGTCATCCGCCAGGCGATCAGCTACATCAATCCTGGTCAGACACCAGTCATGGTAACCGATCAACCCCTCTTCACACTGGCCAAGAAACTTCAGTGGAAGTACCCCCAGACAGAGCATGGCGATGACTCCTATCTGGTGTTGTTGGGGGCGATGCATACTGAGAAGATGCTGTGGAGTGTGTCTGGTGAATGGTTGAACGGTAGTGGGTGGACTACAGCAATCACCAACAGCGGTATCTCAACCAGCGGCAAAGCTCAGTCCTTCATTGGCGTCCATCACATATGCAGAACTCGGTACATGCATCAGGTGTCGGTGCTGCTCTCTACGTGCTTATGAAGAAGGCTTATGATAAGTATGTGGAGAAGGCAACGAATGCTGATGATTATGATGGTGTCTCTGCTGATGCCGAGTCGAATGACCTCATCGCTCTGCCCTTTGACGAATGGCTGAAGCAGCTGTGTGCCTCGCAGCCCCAAGAAGATTACTGGTTGAAGTTCATGGAGCCGGATCTTCTCATTCTTCAGTTAAGACAGGTTCTTCATATCTTGTTTTTGTCTCACTCGCTAACGTACTACCCTTAAGCAACGTATGCAAGGCTCATTCATGTTGTCTCATTCTCATTGTTAACTGAAGACTATGATACATTCCTCCACAAAATCCGTGTGTTTCGTATGGGTTTATTCATGTGTTTTTCAGTTTGTCAAGTCGTCTCGCACAGCTGATTTCTCGCTATATGGAGACTCTTCATTCTCTGATGCCGTGGGTCTTCACGCTGGATCATACCCACTATGCTCGGAACCTGCCCATCCATCTCCGTGACATGGCAACACTGGAAGAACGCCATCCCGCGCTGTATGTGGAGTTCCAACGTGGTCACTTCGTGGGACAGAAGTCCAGGCGAGCATTCTCGCATGACCAGATACACGAGCAACTCATCGACTGGTTCAAGAATGTGGCTGGCGTCATCGAGAACCTGGATGACCCACGCACACTTCGCCGCGAGCAGGTCGTTCGCCCAGAGATGGCTCACCTAGTCAGGGAATTTGAGGGAACTGCTATACAGTACCCGAAGTTCCAAGCCGACTACAAGGTAACTTTCTAATAAATTGCAAATTGAGAGACACCCTCATTATTTTCAGTGGTATGAATATGTATGATTCAGCAATGCGTATATATGTTTCTTTTTTCCAGCGTGATGTGCTGGCGCTGGTGGATGCCTTTGAGGAGCTGGTAAACCCCTTCATAGAGGACAGTGGCGAGCTGCTCTACCTGGACGAGTCAATCATCATGCCTCCAGACGTGGTAGGCAATGTGAGGAAGGTGAAGGACATCGGATTGCAGAGATACAAAGCGTTTGTCGGCAAGCGAGTCAGCTCCCAGGAGGAGGCGTTCACTGCTCCGATACCCCCACACCAAGCTGAAGTTGTTCAAGGCTTCGCTCTCTCAATCACGCCGGAAATCGGAGGTGTCTGTCGTCAAGGACCAACAAACTAAGGTGATCCAGATTTTGCTTGCAGCGCATTCTGGTCGCAACATCAATGAGTCGGTGTTCTCCCATGAGATCTCTGCCCATCCTCCCTCTCTTACTTGGAAGGGACACATGCACCATGGAATCAAGAGCGAGATTCTGGACTGCATTGTCCCAGCTGATCTCGACGATCGCAGACCGGTGACGACCGCAACTGTGCTGGATGGTGCTGTGCTCGTTCAAATGCTTCGTCCTGTAAGTGCCGTGACCATCGGAGACTATTTCACCGACGTGTTTCTGCTATACATCCTCTCCTGGTTTGAAAGAAACGACCGGGTTGACATTCTCTGGGATGTCTACTCCAAGACGAGCCTGAAGTCAGGAACTCGGGAGCAAAGAAGCAGCGGAGCGTTGAGGCGGGTTACTCTCTCGACCAAAGTTCCTGGCAACTGGGCTGCCTTCCTACGTGTGGACCTGAACAAGCAGGAGTTGTTCGTGGAGCTGGCCAACAGCTTGAAGCTCATGACGCTTTCACAGGTTAGCTGAGAGATTGTTGCGAGCTACTGACATAGAAATTAATATTTCTTAAAATATTCCCGTCTCTAGTATATGCTGAGGAAGTCAATTACATTGACTTCCTCAGCATATCCTCAATTACATTGACTTCTTCATTTCAGGGCAAGCAGCTCTTCACCACCATTCTCAGTGATTGTGCGAGTTCACCGGCTGAGGCTGATGTTGGTGTAGTTGCCCCCTGCACACACGAGGAAGCCGACACTCGGATGTTTCTGCATGTGGCTGCTGCTACCTACGCCGGTCATCGTCGAGTGATGGTCCGCGCCAGCAACAACGATGTTGTAGTGCTGGGCGTCTCCACTTTTGTGGCCCTCGGACAGAAGATTGATGAACTCTGGATTGCCTTCGGGTTCGGCGTCACTTCAGGTAGTCATTTTATTGAGGTGTCTTTAAGCCAGATGTCTGCAGTGCACCGATAGCTTTCAGATCTTGAGGCCATTGTCTAACTCATCTCTACATTCCTTGCCAGGTACAGTCCAGCACATGTCATCGCCCGTGGACTTGGACCATCCAAGGCAATGGCACTGCCGGCGTTTCATTCGTTAACGGGATGCGACACGACCTCAGCGTTCTATGGAAAAGGCAAGAAGACGGCCTGGTCAGTGTGGCGGTCCCTCCCTGAACTCACCATACCTCTCGAGCTGCTCTCCTGCCCTAACCCCACCCTGGAGATGATCAAGACTCACACACCCACGCTCCAGAGATTTGTCATGCAGCTCTATGGTGTCTCTGAGGAGGGCATCACAACCGTGGATGCTGCTAGACTCTCACTTTTCCTCCACAAAGGACGCGACTTCGAGCACATGCCTCCAAGAAGCGACGCTCTGCATCAGCACCTCCTCAGAGTAGCCTATCAGGTAAGACAGCATTGCATGGATGGGGACATCACTCATGCTTGAGATTACTGCATGCAGTTGTATTTCTAGAAGTGTTATTTCAACTAATCAGTTATTTCTGTTGTGACTTCAGACTGGACACGTGTGGGGTAATACGCTCATCAAAGCTCCAGCTCCAGTCTCTCCAACGGAATGGGGATAGCAGCAAGAATCCCCCGGCTCTGCGCCAACTCCAGTCTACACCACAACTCCCACCATTTCGCGGGACATACCAGAGCTTGTCATTTGCCAGTGTAAGACAGGCTGTAAGGATCCTTGTATGTGCTACGTGCAGGGGCAGCCCTGCATATATCTCTGTAGATGTAAAGGTTCGTGCTCCCACACTGGTAAGATGAGTGAGGTAGAGATAGATGAGGAATCAGTTTGTGCTGAACGAAGGAATGTCATGAGTGTGCTTACATTGTCACAACATTGTGTGATGATATATTTCAGTCGGCTAGTTATTGGTCGAGTATACTATGTATTACTTATACTATTTAAATACCACAGAATTTGTAAATTTATCATTCAATTTGCAATTCTTGCTTCCATGCTTCTAAATTCTGTTTTCATAAATTTTATCAAAATGTCAACTTTGTGTATCATTTCCCGGATTTGACATTTAAATGCATTCCAAATGTAAAATTGATGCCAGACATGAGTTCAGCGACCTCAAATTAGCTGGAAAACAAGTATCATAATATGATAGTTTCTATGACAAGCGGTTCCTTGGCTCTGAGTCGGCCATGTTTTCCAATATGGCCGACGGCGGCCATCTTGGATTTAGGATATAACTTGTGTCTTTGGATAAATTTTTTCCTATGGCCCTAAGGAACTTCCATACCAAAGGGGACCTTTGCATCATGATTTGAAGTGAAAAGTCACTTAGCATGTCTACTATAGAGGGGAAGTCAAATAGAGCAAGAAAGCAACAAGTTGAGGAAGTAATTTTAATAATGGAATACATACAGTATGTTAGATTACTGGGAGTAGGAAAAAGATAAGTACAGTAAATAAAGTAGTCGAGGGAGAGATTGTGAGTAATAAATGAACACAACCAATAGGTGTGCACGTTATCAGAGGTAATGTACTGACATAGCATACTACTGACAGATGTATGAAACGGTTCCCTGGAAAAAAGGATAGGGCTATCATGTAATAGGATAACTCGATGGATAATGGAGAATAATGGCTCGTCAAGGAAGAGAAGGTGATAGATTTCATGAAAACAGAATTTGCTATTTACCCATCAAAATTTAAAATTCAAAATTCAAAACATTTTATTCGGAAAAAGAATAAAACTTGCATAAATTTTACAATATCTTTCAGTATTTTTTCTGTACAATTTAGACACTAATATGTTACGCGCAAACGACCGATCTGCGCGATCGATCGATCGCGCTGCATAATCGATCGATCCATCGTTCGCACAGACATTTGGAGACTTCTCAGTGTCGAGAAGTGTTTAGATTTTCTTAATATTTTATATTAAATATAATTAAGTTATAATAATGATCAAAAGCATTTAGCAAAAGTTCCGTAGAATAAAATAACAGTTTATATCGGGATTAGTTTTACTAGAAGACACCCCAAAAGGCTAATCTATCCTAACCTAGCGTAGCCTATCTGTGGATAAACATATCGCTGAGATTTGAGCACAAATGTGTGCGCGGACGATGGATTCACCAATTGTGCAGCGCGATTGATCGTTTGCGCGAAACAAATATATTCACAGTATTCTAATCTGACTATGCAGTTTGGAGGACTGGAAGCTTTTTAGGCAAAATTAACGGGATTCAATTTATTTACTACATAGGGGAAGTGAAGTACCAAGTAACAATAAGAGTGAACTGTATCTAATAATAATAATAATAATTAGTATGGCAGGAGATATACGTAGGTTCCCATGCACCCCCCCTAAAACTAAATTCCAAAATTATTTTTAGCACCCCTAGGACATCTACTTAAAGAATTTTTATGTTGCCAGCGGGAAAAAATATCCCACGGCGTCCTAATTAGCATATTTCCAAGATGGCTGCCATCCGCATCCATTAAAACGCTAAGTGTCATTCATATGTCAGTAACTAATGAGCCGATTTTGACGATCTTGGTGTCGATATTATGGATTTCTGAGGTGCTGAATCGATTTTCGAGGTTTCAAAACGATTGGAGGTCAAGGTCACGTGATTCAGGCGAAGGTCAAGGTCATTTTGTTAAAAAATCGCTTCATTTTCATTTTCCCACATGCATTATTTTTGACCCAGCTCCCATAGATATGGTGATAGAAGCTTCCTTATTGCTTTAGAAATTTCCCACATTATCCCAACTAATAAATCAATTTTAAAAATTGTGATATAGCGCTTTAATTTTGAGTTATGGCTCAATACTTGACCCCACCCCCTAGGTTTTGGATATGGACCGAAAATTATGGAAATCTGAAAATATAGCCAGGGATGCAAACTTAAGAATCTATATTTATTTTTTTAGGGTCATGAAATCGATTGGTGGTGGTTTAGAAGCAATTAGAGGTCATGGTTATGCTCCAATGGCATGAGTCAAGGTCATTTTGTTAAAGAATCGCTTCATTTTTCATTTTCCGACATGCATTATTTTTGACCCAGCCCCCATAGATATGGTGATAGAAGCTTACTTATTGCTTTAAAAACTTTTCTTATTATCATATTATTCGTATTATTATATGTATATGTGTATTGATATTTATATCTATACTTCTCTTTTTCTAGATCTATTGGTGAAGGTGCATGCTGCTTCAACAGTGAATGCTTGATGCCGGTGATGGTGATATGCAGAGACTATATCATATAACTATATGTGTATAGCGAACTAATACCAGCTTAGCAATAGTGATGGTGGACAGTCAAGCTTAATTAACGATGGTGAAAAAGAAGAGGAAAAGTGAACACAGTTCAGATGCGTCTGAACCCTCTGTGAAACAGAAGTGTCTTACCTCCACTTGCGTGTTGCACACCACTAAGGTACCTGATGATAATCCCTTCACCTGTTTCAGTTCTGTCAAATGTGTGCCGTCAGAAAAGTTGCCATATTTACTTGAGATCCGTGATAGAAGACTGGCTGAGCCACTTGATTCTCCCCATCGTATGAAAGCTGTATGTGATCTGTGCCAGAAACTCTAGATGGTCTCTATTTGGAGAGAACTGGTTACCACAGGCGGTTACCAAGACTTCACAACGCACCTGGTTCGATTGAAGAATCCATCTGCTGATGCTTCAACCGCGCCATCAACATCACAGAGGCACCACACTCCTCGCAAGCAGAAATCTGCAGATGCTGATCCTGACAAATTTCCGCCAGATGAATGCATTTTCTGTGAGAAGAATGGAATCAAAGTGAATGGCAAGACTCAGAGGCCAACTCGCAGCTTTTCAGCTTGGAAGAAGAAGAAGGAGTCAGGATGGAAGAAAATCGAACCTATGGAAGAAGCTCTCGGAAACAGCCGTCTGTACCGTGAAGTCAAGGTCATGGATCTCTTTGCAGCTGAGGCTCGCTACCATGACTTTTGTAAAAAAAAACATTACAAAACATTACAAAACATTACAAACACAATCCAAGCAGATAACACGATAGAAATACAGGCAGTTAACATTAAGACACGCGCAAAACACAACACCACACTAATCAACATATACATCCCACCAGATAGTTCACCTCAGGTGCCAGCCAATTACAATCCACAGTTACACAATCTGGCCTCTCTCACTAATGTCATCTTAGGAGGAGACTTCAACGCCAAAGACACTAGTTGGTACCTGCACAACCAAAACAACACCAGAGGCGCCAACATAGCCACACAACTAAACAGCCTCTTCATTCTTAACAATACAGAACATACACATATACCACATCAAGCAGGATACTCAAACTCCTCCCCAGACATAACGTTCTGTTCCCCCTCACTAGCAACACATACACAATGGAGAACAGAAAAACAACTGTCATCAGACCACCTGCCCATCATCATTACAACACATTCTACGCTCTGCCCCAACAGCCTTAGGCACACTTACAGAAATTACAAGAAAGCTGATTGGGAACAGTTCAAAATACAGACTGAGGAACAATTCACCACATTAAACAGCACAACCATCATAAACATCAATACAACACTCAATACATTTAATCAGATCATCAATAATGCAAACAAATACATACCCAAGGGCAACATTAGGAAATACAACCCAAATTACACTAGAGAAATAGCCCAGCTCATAAGGCAACGTAACAACCTCAAATATAACACACAAACACCACACACAGAAGCCATAAAACAGCAGATACAACAGCTCAACACAGAAATAAACAACAAACTTAAAGAAAAACAAACAGAAACATTCATGGAATTCATAACAACACTAAACCACTCCACAGATACATCCAGGCTATACAAGACTATAAACAGCATTACCCACTCTAACAGCGGCATTCACACCTCACACGCGGCTATCTGTCGCAGCCAGAATAATATCCCAACATACACACAAAAAGCTAACATTCTAGTTAATCACTACGCAAAGATAAGTCACTTAAACAGAGACAACAACCAGAAACACGCAGACAGACAAACAGCCAGACACAAGAAAACCTACAGACTCGACACGACCATTACACCCTTCAATACAGACCAGACCACCAAGATCATCAAAAACATTAAGAATTCGAAGGCTACTGAACCAGACAACATATCTAACATACACCTTAAACACTTGGGCCCACAAGGAATACTAGCTCAAACAAATATCAGCACATATTCATACCAACACTGTATTATTCCTGACATATGGAAACAAGGTAAAATTATTACACTACTCAAACCAAACAAAAATCCAACAGAACCAGCTTCCTATGGACCCATTACTTTACTATGCACACCTTCCAAAGTAACAGAAAGACTAATCTTACAAATCACCAACCCACACATTCCACTATCGCCTACTCAACATGGATTCAGACCTCACCACTCAACCACGACATTACTCACTAACCTCACGCAGCACATCATGGATGGCATCAACTCCAGACGACCAGCTCAACGTACACTATTAACAACAATAGACATTAGTAAAGCATTTGATGCTATCCCACGCTTCCCTCTCATAAACCAAATACTCAACACAAACATGCACAATAACACGAAAAGGTGGCTGAGCAACTATCTTTCAGGAAGATACTCACATGTCACATTTAATGGCAAGTCATCCAAAAACAAGCTTTTTCCGAACGGGGTTCCTCAAGGCTCTGTTCTCTCACCAACACTCTTCAACTTATACATGCATGACATTCCAACACCCATAGATAACAAGCTTACCTTATCATCATATGCAGATGACATCACTCTAACATCCACCCACAACAACATCGACACCGCTACAAATAACCTACAAACATACATAACCAGTATACAGTGCAAGACTGGCTCACACACAATACACTCAAAGTAGCGCCCACAAAATCAACCATCACCTTGCTTACAAGCAACACAAAAGAACACCAGGTAATTCCACAGCTTACACTAAACAACATCAACATTCCACACACTCACAGGACCAAAATACTTGGGGTCACATACAACACATCATTATCTTTTGCAAACCACACTCAGGACATTAAAAACAAATGTACGTCAAGACTTAACACGCTTAGGGTACTAACAGGCACAAACTTTGGACACCAGCAGGAAACAACATCACTCATATACAAACAATATATTCGCTCAGTTATGGACTATGCTAGCCCATGCTGGGCACCCATTATTTCAAACACACATATAAACACCTTACAGACAATACAAAACAACGCACTTCGTATCATTACAGGATGCACTCAAACAACACCAATAGAACACCTGCACACAGAAACAAAAATACTGAAAGTTAGGGAACATTTAGATATGAGGGGAACACAATTCATGGCAGCAGCGACAACCAACCCACAACACCCTTGCCACTACATGTACAATCATGCACCAACACCTCGCACCATTAAGGTAACACCAGAGAGACATTATAACCAAATACTCCATTCCATACCACGCCCCACAGACATCACACAGTACAGAAAACTCATACACACACACCTAACCCACAAAGCACTGACACGACTCGGTCCGAATGCGGTGCTAGGTGCGAAGCCGCCACCCATTAACAGGTCAGAGATCAGCCTGAGCAGATCGGATCGAGTTAAGTTAGCACGATTCCGATGTGGACCTCACCCCAACTTACGGACATATAAACACAGACTAGACAACTCCGTAGACGACACCTGCCACCTATGCCAGGACACACCACAAACAATTCAACACATTATGACAGACTGTACCGCTCTAGCACAACAACGAACACAACACAACATTACTAGTGCGCTGAACCTCTGGTCCACTCCGGAGAGGGCGATCGGTTACCTGCGTGCCGCCGGCTTGCTCGATCAGGGTGGGCTGATCGGCTAAACAACAACAACAACAACAACCATGACTTTTGTTACCACCGCTTCTTTTGTGACTACCACAATCATAAACAGAAGCTGGAGAAGAAGGATGAGTCTGACACGGAGCAAGCTCGGAAGACTGCTGCTCACAACGCAGCATACAATGTTGTGAAGGAGCTGCTGAAGACCCAGGTCATAGACACCCAACAGGTCCTGCCTCTCAGTACTGTTCTTGACCACTACGTCATTGAGCTCGATGTGCAAGGAGCGCCCAACACCGACTACAGGTCTGTAAAGCTCATGGCAAGGCTTGAAAAGGACGAGGAACTAGGCGAGCACCTTTCCTTCTCAAAATTGGCTCTCAAGGAGCGAGGTTGCTTCTCATTCTGGCTAGTATACAGCGCTAGCATCACCCTAGCTGATGCGATAGCATGTGCCTATCAGTTGGGGACAGCCGATCAGTTGAAGGACACTGCTCTGTACTTGCGACAGGTGATCCAAAAGGCTTTCGAGGAGTCAGCTAATGTGCCCTGGCCACCCACTGCTGACGAGTCCTCGGGGGAGGACTGTACCAGCGCCTTCAAGGGCAAGGGGAAAGTGGCGCTACTGAAGAAGCTCCAGAAGAACCCCAAGTTCCACAAGGCTTTCAGGTAAATTACACTTGCATATCAACAATTGCATATTCACATAGACGTGTTGTTTCAAATTAATTGTAGTAGTGATCGTATCTCATGTACTATGTTGCAGGCAGCTCGGCGTGGCGTGGAGGGTGGCCCCAGAGGTGCAGGAGCAGTTGGAGGCCTTCACCTGCGCCATGTATGGTCAAGCCCGTGAGAGTTCTCTGAACATGGTGAGGAGCAAGCTGCTCAAGAAGATGGTGGGAGAGGACCGCACGCTCAACTCCAAGTCGAAGGTTGACATGGTTCGCCTGCCTCCCTGCCAGAACTCGCTCGTCCCTCATGTACAGCGAGTCAACCATCGTGTCGCCTGCTACAGGCGTGCTGCTGAGCCTATCTTCGAGCGCCTCAAACCGTATGACGAGGGTCAAGGGTGGCTGAAGACAGAGGAGGGGGTGCTGGAGCCTGTGTGGTCAATTGGCCCTATCTTGCCTCCATCACTCGTTGACCTGTTGGACACTGATGACGCTGAAAATGATGAGGGCCAGCAAGAGTGCGAAGATGCTGAGCCGTGTCCAGAGGAGGCTATGGAGATAGATGATGATGATCTTCTCATGGATGTTGAGGATGACTCTTAGACTTTGCTACAATGTCACTTATAATAGATAATACATATAAAATAATAAATATAAAAGGGCTCAGTTATCTTTTTATGATGTCTGGTTCAGGAGTTATTACAGTCACAAATTGTCATCACATGCACGGAGGTCAATGCGCTAAGTGTCCCTAATTGACACATCCTATGACCTTGAAGATGACCTTAACCACATGACGTTAACCTCAAATTGTCTTGTTAGTTGGGATAATATGAAAAGTTTTTAAAGCAATAAGTAAGCTTCTATCACCATATCTATGGGAGCTGGGTCAAAAATAATGCATGTCGGAAAATGAAAAATGAAGCGATTCTTTAACAAAATGATGTTGATTCATGCCCTTGGAGCATGACCATGACCTCTAATTGCTTCTAAACCACCACCAATCGATTTCATGACTCTAAAAACATAAATATAGACTCTAAGTTTGCATCTCTGGCTATATTTTCAGATTTCCATAATTTTCGGTCCATATCCAAAACCTAGGGAGTGGGGTCAAGTATTGAGCCATAACTCAAAATTAAAGCGCTATATCACAATTTTTAAAATTGATTTATTAGTTGGGATAATGTGGGAAATTTCTAAAGCAATAAGGAAGCTTCTATCACCATATCTATGGGAGCTGGATAAAAAATAATGCATGTGGGAAAATGAAAATGAAGCGATTTTTTAACAAAATGACCTTGACCTTCGCCTGAATCACGTGACCTTGACCTCCAATCGTTTTGAAACCTCGGAAATCGATTCACCACCTCAGAAAACCATAATATCGACACCAAAATAGTCAAAATCGGCTCATTAGTTACTGACATATGACACTTAGCGTTTTAATGGATGCGGATGGCAGTCATCTTGGAAATATGCTAATTAGGACCCCGTGGGACATTTTTTCCCGCTGGCAACATAAAAATTCTTTAAGTAGATGTCCTAGGGGTGCTAAAAATCATTTTGGAATTTAGTTTTAGGGGGGGTGCATGGGAACCTATATCTCCTGCAATAATACTACATGCGTCACGACGACAATACTCACAGAAATTTTACATTTACTCTTGTCCAGATCAACTTGACGCGTTTCGCGTAAGAAGTGACCCAAAGATTGGATAGAGTTTTGACGCGAAACGCATAAGAAGTAGTCCATTGTATTAATGAAAGAGCAGTAGAAAAAATAAGGGAAGTTGAGATCCGATAAGATTTGGTGAGGGCCATATTTTAGATAATTAATTATAAAATAGGGACTTAATTACTATAGTAATAATGGCCTTAGTGTACTTTTACATCAGTAGAAGATAGCGAAGTACTTCTTCAATGATTTGTGAAATACACTTGATGGTGAAACATGTCTGACATCATGGGAATTGCAGTCCATACATCTGCTCCTTTGAAAGAGAGTTCATTTCCTGTACTTTTCATTGTATAGTTTGGTTTGCGAATAAACTATTTCTGAGTCTATTATTATCCTAATGGGATCAACTGAAGAAAACGCACCTCAAGTCCGCGATAGGTGCGCTTTCTTCAGTTGGCCAAATTTGAGGTGCGTTTTCTTCAGTTGCCACATATGAGTTAGTTTAACTTTTGAATAATGCAAAATTAAAAAAATTAACTGAACTAAATACTTTAAAAAAGATAAGTTTAAAAAAAATGGGTACTTTTGCATTATCCTCCCAACACTAATTTTTTTGTATAATGGAAGGAAAATAAAGTACGTTAGCAAAACACGTTTAATTTTTTTGAAATTACATCATTAGTTATATGAATAAATATTCTTATCCTAACCTAACCTAACCTAACCTAACCTAACTTGAAGCCGGCTAACTACGGCTAACGCCTGCGGCGGGCTGTTTTTAACCTAACCTAACCTAACCAAACCTAACCTAACCTAACCTAATCCCAACACTAATTTTTTTTATAATGGAAGGAAAATAAAGTACCATAACCAAAACCAAACCAACATTATATAAAAAAATTAGTGTTGGGAGGATAATGCAAAAGAACCAAAAAATGCTTAGCCTATATAGGTACATAGAAATAATTTTTATCAAATAAATTATTAAGCCAACCTGCCTGTAAAAATAAAAATATAAATTCTGAAAGTTTTCTACCCGAAACCTTTTCCTACTGTTTATTCATTTAAGGTGCGTTTTCTTCAGTTGGGTAAATTTGAGGTGCGCTTTCTTCAGTTGGTGTTTTCGAGGTGCATTTTCTTCAGTTGATCCAAATAATGTTGTATTTGATGTGGGGTAATTGCTCTTTGAATGGGTGAGGTATGTTGATTTTCATTTATAACTTTAAACATAATGACACCAATACTGGATTTGTATTAGTCATATAGTTTTAAAATATTTAGCTCTAAACATTTGGGAAATATGACCTTTTCTCTTATCATTATTTGAAAGGGTTCGCATGCATTTTTGGGTAAGATTTCCAAAGGATGTTTTATACTTGCATATTTCTTTCAGCTATCCTGTATTGTAATGCAATACAGTAAATGTGAGTGGATTAAAGAATGATACAGGGAAAGGAGTGCGTTTTGAGGAAAAGTATTGACATTTTAGACTTCATGTGTTGTACGTGACTTGAAAATTAATGTTATTAAATTAATGTCAAGCACTTTAATTTCCTTCACCCTTGCGAGAGTCGTATTCCAAAGTTTTATTTGATAGTTTGTATTCATGTTTTATTGTAATAAACATAAGATCACCATGTTAGGTTTAATAAAAGTTTATTAAAACATATCAATTTATAAACATATTCTAACTGCCTAACCGTTTCATTTATCAAAATCTCTAAATTATGATGTGAAGAAGTAAGTGTCGTCGCTTGTAGTTTAATGTGATTGGAAGATGAAAATCGTTGACGTGAATTAAAAATAGTAATGACCCAAGAATAGGTGCTTATGATACCTCACTATTCAACATCGCCTTGTAAGATAAATTATCTTTTAAGATGAAATATTGATAGTGATTTGTCAGGTACGATTTGAACCAGTTATGGACATTTGTTCTTATTCCGTATATGTTAAGTTTATTCAATAAAACTTTATGCAAAAGTGTATCAAATGCTTTTAACAAATCGAGGAAGACCAGGGCAGTGTTTTTTTTGCTGTTTAGGTTCTGATAGATATTTTATAATAGCATGTTTATGGCATCTTTTGTTGTATGCCCATCACTCTCATTATCAATAAAATTTTGTAGTCACCGCTTGTGTTTGTATCTTAATTCGTAAGGGAGTTCAAATGGACTCGAAGCATGATGGAATTTTGGTGGATGCCTACATTTAGTTTGTGGCAGATGAGATCGCGCTTGCGTATTAGATACAGAGCAGAGAAATGGCTTAGTTCGAGAAAGCATCCCAGCTAATGGTTCGAATTCTCAGCCGCGATACATCTGAGATCGGTATGTGGAATCCTGACTTCGGTTATCCTTCATAAAGTGTGATGACGGAGATGGGACTCTGGTATGAGGAGTTGAAGCTGATGCAAATCGTTCTTCGTGGTCATTATCCATTGACAGTGACACTGACGCTGGTTCTCCAACAGTCCAGAATGAATTAAAAAGAAGAAGGCAGAGGCAGAACTTCCTCACTGGCTGCACATTCGTTAGCATGATCTTGTGTTTTATTAGATACACCAGCAAAAATACCCGTCTTACGGGCGGGATACTCTTTAAGTAAGTTAGAGTTTAACATTTACAATTAGCTCAAGAATCATTTAAATTTTAAATGCAGCTTCACAGATTTTAGTTGAAGCTCACGAAGCAGTTAAATTTCAAACACAACTTCTCGCCGGTTTTTTTTTACCTATCAGGGCTTTTGAAGCGTAGCTAAACATTTTAATGGCTACATTCTTTTCGAAATTTATCCAGCAACTTCATTTCCTTCATTCCACGAAAGTATATGAAACTCTGTCGAAGCGTGTTGAGACTTGGTTTATTTTAAGAAAGTTTAGAAATTAAAAATCTTTAAATATAAGTGCTTCGTGCTCTAGCTTATAAATATTTTTTGGGATAAATTGGCATGAATTTTTTTGGAGACACCCGATCTGGGAAAAAGTTGCTAAAAACACTTCAGGGATCCCACAGGGTGTTGTCTCCAACTTTCATGAAAATCGGTACAGCCATTTGGACCTGAAAAGTAGAGAGAGAGACGGACATGCGGTGAATTATGGTATGATTTGGAAATGCTGTATAGTACAGAGATGAGTAAAGGAACTGCTGGGCTGTGTTAAGCGATCTGTTCGTCTACTGATTGTCGAGGTGCTGTTTGGAGAGGTATAAGTATAGTAGTCTCTCACTTGTTCTTCCGTGTGGAAGGGGCTTTTAGTGATAATTTATTCGTAGTATATTTATGTGCATTTGGGTGTGTACTTCTTATGAACAGACTTTCTACGATTCCCGAAGTACGTTAAGATTATTTGCATGAACCTTTGTTAAATAATAATTATTTGCATGAACCTTTGTTAAATTTAGCATATCGTTTACCTACGTAGGTTATTTCCCCTTTATTTAACGAAAAGCTGATGTCATTCCTTCTCCATCTAGTAATTCCTCGGGTTTCAGTGATGTTTTGCGATGTCGAATTATAATAAGTGATGGACATGAAACGCGATCGAAGAATAGATTATGAGAATAACCACATGTAAAAACTTATGAATCATAACTCATTAAATATGTTATATGGGAGTACCTGACAAAATTACAAAATAAATACACGGGAGAAAAATTATTTGATAAGTGGCGCTATGAAGACAACAAGGACACAAAATTAACAACAAAACTATATTGGTAAATGGAAGTCTTTCTATAATTATTTTAAACATTTAAAATCGAGTAATATTCCATTACGTAAAAAGAGATTGGCTCAGTCAGTTAAACGTAAATGGTGGAATACTGAAATTAAAAGTAGTTTTACATTAAAAGGGAACACGTATTTCAAATTTAAAGAAACAAATAATGTGTCCAATGGAAATGCATACAAATTATTGAGAAGGCGAAGCCAAATACTTTTTAGAAAAAGTAAGCGCAAGTATGAGCTATTTATAGTGAATCAAATTAAATTGATTCCGGAGGAATTCTATAAATATGTAATGAATAAAAAAGTAGTTTCACAGACTATTGGTAGATTTATAGGCGAAAACAACGCACAAATTTACGATGACCTACAAATGACGGAAGTTTTAAATAAATTCGCCTTTTACGTGTTTGCTAACGAAAATATGAACGACATTCTCGTTCCCATAATCCTGTTCAATGATGATCATTTAAAGCTTCGCTATTTTATCATTATTGAAAATGACGTACTCTCACCATGAGTAAAATTAATCCTCATAAAACTTTAGGTGCAGATAAGCTTTACCCAAGGGTAATTAAAGAAATGAATTGCACAGCAGTCTCTCCTCTTACATATATATTTAATAATAATTAATAACAATAATAAATCTTTACAGTCTGGAGAATTTCCGTTCGATTAAAAATTACGCAAATATCTAAAAAAAGGAGACAAATTGCTTTCCGGAAAAAATCGTCCCATTATAGAGTGACTTCAGTAGTTGGTAAGCTTATGGGGACGATCATTCGGGAGAAAATAGCTAATCACTTAGAAATTAATAAATTAATCAAAGATTTTCACCATGGCTTTCGACGTAATCGTCCTTGTTCAACCAATTTGCTTGACTTTTTAATGATATTGTAAATATATATGACAAGAGTAAAACAATAGATGTTATATATTTTCATTTTCAAAGGCGTTTGATAAAGTACTCCATAGGAGATTACACTGGTCGACAAAATCGAACCTTTTTCGCTCATCAAAGATGTATACACACGTTTCTAGACCAGGTTTGTACGCTGATTCCAAATCTGTTTTCGGTTTTCTTCTAGCACATCTAGTTATCGAAATATGACGCGGGAGACTTGTGGTTACCCAAGAAGTTTCCACAAATCCATTTGAAAGCCTGCCATGCTTTTAGTTCTAAGGCATTGAGGCTTTCTTCAAAGCCTTCATCCTGCAGAACCTCCATGATTTGGGGCCCCAGTAAGATTCCCTCCTTCAATTTCGTGGCACTGATATTTGCAAATTTATCAACAAGGTATCGAAACCCTCTCGAATTCGCCTTACCCATCGCTTTCACAAAATTTTTCATTAAGCCGAGCTTAATTTGGAGAGGTGGCAGGAAAATCTTCTTTGGATCAACTAAAGGAACACACTGGACACTGCCCGTTCCTGGCTCGTATGTGCTTCTTTGATGCCAGTCACGTCTGATGTAATGATCCGCGGTAGCATGGCTGTCCCATAGGCATAGAAAACAACAGTATTTCGTGAACCCTCCTTGCATGCCCATTAACATACCAATGACTTTGGGATCACCTCAGATATTCCATTGATGAGTGCTGCATTGGATTGCTTCGAGTAGTATATTCATGTTATCGTACGTCTCCTTTAGATGAACGGAGTGGGCGATCGGGATGGACGGCTTTCAGTTCCCGTTATGCAGGAGAACCGCTTTTAAGCTTCGCTGTGAGGAATCAGTGAAGAGGCTCACTCAGATGGTGTGTACCTGTGACAAGTTTTCGAAAAGTCCATTGATATCATGGCAATAACAGAGCGGACCATCTACTGTAAACAATGTCGCCAAATCATGGTTTCGTTTTCGATAGTTTCACACTCGGACGCTTTTCTCAAGTAAGTGTTTCTGCTTGAATCTCGAGGAGAGAAGTTCTGATTTCTCTTTGGAGAGGGCTAGGTCTCTAATGAGGTCATTCAACCCGTTTTGGGTAAGCTTCTCCAGCTCCGATTGCTCTTCACCAGGTGTGTAGTAAAAATCGACCGAAGGTCACGCATCTCCGCCAATCTCACCTTCGTCGGATTCCCTTTCGTCTTTAAAGAATCGAGTCCAGACTGTGGAGGTACCGGAATCGGCATCATGTCATCGTGAGGGATCGGTCTGATGCGGAGTCTACGTTCGGATAAACGATGTTATGCTTGTTCTTCATGGAGAATCCAATTATGTTAACATTGCAAAAGTAACAATCGCCATGATGGTCTCTCGGCTCTCTCCATATCATGGGTATAGCGAACGGCATCGACTTTTTCCTTTGGTTCAACCAGTACACGTAATCCATTCGAACAAGCGGTACAGATAACATGAGGCGTCCACGCCTTATCTTGGTCGCCTAGTGCAGTGGTCTCCAAAGTGGGGTGCGCCTGCCGATCTAGGGGGTGCGCGAAGAAAATTTGATGATTCTGATTTATCATTGTTTTTTCGTAGAAAGTTTTTGAATTTCAAGAAGATGACCGAGAAAGAAAATACTCGCTAACACAGTCATTCCTAAGAATTTGCGAGATAGTATCCGCGATATCGCTTACTTGCGATTAAAATTTAGCAAACTAAATGTAAAAATGCTGAAAATGTAAAAATGGAACATCTGATTGGCATCAGGGAAGATACAAGTTTACGAACCGAATTTCAACAGAAAACTGTGCACAGTTGGTGGATTGGATTAAAAAATGAGTACCCAGATTTAGTAAGCGCAACGAACGATGCGCTCCTTCCATTTGGATCTACATATCTGTGTGAGGTGTCTTTTTCTGCTATGATAGGTATTAAAACCAACAATCGAAATAAACTGAACTTGGAACCAGACCTTCGAATCGCTGTATCACAAAGTGTCAAACCAAGATTTTCAGAAATTATGAAGCACAGTGAGCCACATTGTTCTCATTAAATTATATTGGTAAGTATATCTTCACCCTATCGTATTTCTGTTGTGCACTATTAACTTACTAGTAAATAATGAAAGGAATAATATATATATATATATATATATATATATATATATATATATATATATATATATATATATATGTATATAATCTTCCTGTTCTTTAGGGGTGCGTGTTATTTAGTTTTGCTGATTAAAGGGTGTGTGATCAAAAAAAGTTTGGAGACCACTGGCCTAGTGGACAACCGAAGTATAACGGTAAATTTTCCGAAGATCCATCATGATTGTACGCAGTTTCGATTTAGTCGGGGTGATTTTTACACTTTCGAGGCATGATGATTGATGAGTGGATTGATGTAAATCACCTAAAAAAATAAAGTGTGTAAGTGGGCGACACAAAACAAAACACAACACACAACTAGACATGTGACTGTTACGCCAAAGAATAAAAGGTGTACAGGTGCAACGTTTGCAAAATTTGTGGCCAGCAATTGCTCTCACCTAAAGTACCACGAGACAACCTGCGGAAAGCCTAAGTTGAAACGACAAAATGCCATACATGAGGGTACAGAAACGGGAAAGCAAAAACCTACACCTAAGCTGCAACGACGAAATACTCCGCTATATGTATAAAGGACGCATATTATATATTGTATATATAGTATTATATATTATATTATCAATAGTTCTATGCATATTATATATATTATTATATTATATAAAGTACGCATATTACATGTTGTGTATATATATAGTATTATAAGTTATATTATATTATATATTTTATATATATTATATAGAGTATTATATTGTACAGGGTGGCGCGAAAGTCAGGAACCATAGGCACATTTTAATAATTTATGTTTTAATATGTTTTTTGTTCTTTTCAGATTTTTTGTTGAACCTATGGCACAGAAACTGACAATAGATGGACGGGTGGAGATAGTTTTAATGCGTGCTAGGCGTGGACACACACCGATCAGTTGCTACTGCTTTTAATGACAAACACCCTGAGAGGCCGCCAGTTGTTCAGGCATCAGTTGGAAAACTGTTCACTCGCTTCAAAGAAACGAGAAGTGTTCATGATCGGCCGCGTAGTGGCCGGCCAAAAAGTTCAACCGATGCAGCAACATCACTAACGGTACTCAATCACCACGAAAACAGCCCACATAAGTCCTCAAGAAAGTTATCCCAGGAAACGGGTGGCTCCAGAAGATCCATTCAACGAATTCTTACAACAAATCATTTCCACCCCCACAAAGTCCAACTCGTTCAGGAACTGCACGGTGATGACACAGACCGTCGTGTAGAGTTCTGCCAGTGGTTTCTACAACATCGACAGCTTCATCGAAGGATCATGTTCAGCGACGAAGCGATAGTTCACCTCAGCGGTAGTGTCAATAGGCATAATGCACGCTTTTGGGCTAATGAGAACCCCCACTGGATGGAGGAAGGACATGTGCAATTCGATCCACGAATTAAGGTGTGGGGTGCGCTCTGGGGGGATCGGTTAATTGGTCCGTACTTTTTCGACGGCAATGTAACCGGTGAAACATATCTGCATATGCTGCAAACATTTCTAATGCACATACTGGACGACATTCCATTTGCAGAACGGGCGGAGATGTGGTTTCAGGAAGATGGTGCACCGCCACATTTCGCGGTGTTAAGGAATGTGTTAAGGAATGTGTTAAGGAATGTTCAAACATCATGCATTCAACGCATCAAATAATGCCTCCAAGTGGAAGGCCACCAATTCGAACATTTATTATAATTTAATAAAATGTGCCTATGGTTCATGATTTTGGCGCCACCGCCAACATATATATGTTGTGTAATATGTTGTTGGACTCGGTTGTCCCCCCTCCACCTCACCTTCCACGAGTTGGGGTACCTTGACAATCACTGCGGCGTTACCACATGAATGGAGTCACCTGTGAGGCGAGGAACATTACATATACAGGCAACCGTACTTATCTGAGAGAGCTGCTTTTGCAGATGTTATTTACTATTCTCTGTCGCCAATATAAAGCGATAAACTACTCCAAAGAATTTAAGGGTCAAAGGAAATTTTTTGATCATTTTTGTAAGTATGTCTTTTTAAGCCAGATAGGGTTAGAATATCCCCCTTTGGGTTGTCATTTGGACTATAGACTTCACGTTATTATGGGACATGCAATCATTGCACTTATCTTTAGAAACTTTTTAAGTTAACCCAGATTTCCTTTTCATAGATTTGAAGCACGAACTTAGTCAGACTAAATTGACAAACTGCCTCGAAACACCCATTGTGACACCTCATGCACCATTTGCACGTGTTTTGCATGATTCCATGCATGCCAATTTTAGCAATAAAAGGGCTGAGCATTTTCCATTCATCATCACTTGAAATTTGAAGATGGTTCGACGACAACTCAGCATCCAAGACAGGGGAAGGGCCATTGGCTGGCTACAAGATGGACAAACTCAGAAAACTGTGGCTCAGCTTCTAAATGTAAACCAAAGCGTTATCGGCAGACTCTGGCAGAGGTTCAGGACAACTAATGCTGTTCAGAATCGCCCCCGTTCTGGAAGACCCCGATCAACAACACCACGAGAAGACCGCTTCCTGATGATAACGGCGTTGCGACAGCGCTTTGTGACCGCACGGCATCTTCGGGATCAACTCAGAGCTGCCAGAGGCACCAACGTGTCCGACCAGACCATTAGGAATCGTCTGCGAGACCGAGGTTTGCGATGCCGGCGTCCTGCAGTCCGACCACCGCTACTTGACCGTCACAGAAGGGCTCGCCGAGATTGGTGCAGACGTCATATCCGGTGGAACCGTGGTCAGTGGGCAGAGACAATGTTCACAGATGAGTCACGCTTCTCGCTCCAGTTCAATGATGGCCGGGCTCGTGTTTATCGTCGTCAAGGAGAGAGATCTGCTGATGTCAACGTTGCTCAACGTCTACCATTTGGAGGAGGAAGTGTGATGGTGTGGGCGGGGATATTCATGAACCACAGAACCCCTCTGTACGTCGTCAACGGAAATCTGACTGGTCAGCGTTATCTCAACGAGATTGTTCAACCTCTGGTAATTCCACTTCTGCAGCGGATTGGACCAGGAGCTTGGTTCCAGGACGACAACGCAAGACCTCATCGTGCGAGGTGGTGACGACGACTTCCTGCAGGAGCAGAACGTTCAGCACATGGATTGGCCTGCATATTCACCCGACTTGTCACCCATTGAGCATGCGTGGGATGAACTAGGGCGGAGAGTTCGATCACATCACGTCCCTTGCCGTCAACCTCCGGCAACTGGCTCGCGATTAGTCGCAGAATGGCAAGCGATCCCTCACGTTTTTCCAACGCCTGATGACAGCATGCGCCAACGTTGTCAAGAATGTGTGAATGCTAACGGTGGCTACACCAGTTACTGAAGCTTCTGCGACTTGTGTGAACATCATTTTGGGGGGTGCATGACTTTTTTTCATCAGGGTAATAAACTAGTGTCTAATCAAAAGTTTTTGTTATGTGTTTTCTGTTCTTGAGCCATCAAAGAATTATTTTGTCATTAGTCGTCACCATTTTAGCTCGTTAGCTTATATTTATATGCACAAATATTTTTGACCCTTAACTTCTTTTGAGTTATATATATATATATATATATATATATATATTATACATATATATATACATATACACATATATACATACTTACATATAAAATAAACGGAGAAATGAAATTTAAAAAAAAAAAAAAAAATATTAAAAGATTGTGGGATGGGCATACAACTTTGTAAGGAAACACTATCGATTTTTAGCACAAGATCAAACTACCGATTTTTAGCACAAGATTATACAAATTTATACTGGAAATCTGCCCGGGTTTTATCACTCTACCCATCTTGTATATAAAAATAAATTGAAAAATAAAAGTTATTAAGGTAGCATACAAGTTTACCTATGTAAAAGGAATCACATTGTTTACAACCAATTTTATAGATAATGCCTGAATTATTGGTAGGGCTATTTTTTACTACGATATTTTTCACAATTTTGTTATATGAAAATACTACATTAATATCCAAAAGTTTAAGTACATTAGCAATGCCTAAAAAGCTCGGGAAAAATGGAACTACTAAAATATTTTTTGACAAAGTACGAGTGTTATTATTGCCCCGATAGAAAGTTCGTTTTGCCTTGTTGAGACAAGATTCCATAAACGCAGATGGATAACACAGATCACTTCCAATACCGTTGATTTTTTCTAATTCGGCATCGATGTATTCCGAACTGGCGATCCTAAGGGCGCGGAGAAACATTGAAGAAAAAATGGCCTTCTTAGTGGGGGTGTCATGTGCCGAGTAAAAGTGTACGTAGGACAAATTGTTTGTTTTTTTCCGATAGATACTGAACTTAAAACCTGGGCTTTCCCTATGTACTCGCACATCCAAAAACGGAATTGAATTGTCTTGTTCCACTTCTAAAATAAACTTAATGGAGGGGACTTGATCATTTAACTGAAGGAGGAAGTTATCCAGGTCACGATTCATGGGCCAGATACACAAAATATCGTCGACGTACCGCAACCAAGGGATGCCAACCCCCAGGATTGTCGGAATGTAAGTAATTTCGAAAAACTCCATATAAATATTGGAGAGGAGGGGCGACAAGGGGTTGCCCATGGCCATCCCAAAAACTTGTTGATAATACTCGTTATTCAAAGTGAATTTACAGTCTTTGATGCAAAGCTCAATAAGTTCCAAAACAATGTGTGAAGGTAGTGGCAGGTCATACTTATGTAATTCTTGGGAGAGAAAGTCAAGCATATCATCAATCGGCACTTTTGTAAACAATGAACAAACGTCAAAACTGATCAATCTATCGTTAGTTTCAGTACGTGCATTATTCAATTTTTCAGTAAGATCCATGGAATTTTTTACATGTGAATCAGAGATAGTTCCGAGAATGGGGGATAAGACTTTGACAAGCCATTTGGAGAGTTTATAAGTAATAGAGCCCACCGAGCTGATAATAGGGCGCATAGGGTTGCCAGGTTTGTGGGTTTTAATAAGACCGTAAAGGTAGGGCAGAGAAGGTGAAGTGGACATGAAAAGCGGAATTAAGTCCTTATGATCTTTGAGAATGCGTTTCAAGCCACTATTAAATGATTTGATGACGTCATCCTGCGGGTTCTTCCTAAGTTTGCTGTATGTGGCGGGGTCCTGGAGAAGCTCGTTCATCTTTCTGAGGTACTCCACTTTGTCCATAATAACTATGGTGTTAGCCTTGTCTGCTTTAGTAATATGGAGCTCCCCATCTTTTTTTAATTGTGAGAGGCTATTGCGAAAACGTTTAGGAAAGTTATCTTCGTAACTACTATTCGCCGCACTATAAACAAGGCCTCTAACTATGTTAAACAAATACTGAGGGAGATTAAACTGTTTTTCAAAACAAGCGAGACTGTAACAAATTTGTAAAGCCGAAGGTTTTTTAACAATAAAAAAGGACACCATATCCATGGGCACTTTTTGCATCGTCACTAATGTTTTTCGAAGATAGGTTCAAAACACACTTTGAGCTTGATTTTTTACTCCACTGGCTATTTCGAATGAGACTTTTAATTTTTCGATCCAAGATGTTACGAAGTGAAGAAGTTCCCCGACGCAATTCGTTGTAAATTTCATCAAACAAAGGTTGGATCCACGGTTGGGGAATAACGGTTACAAAGTTACGTTTGGCAATGTTTAAATTTTTGAAGGCGGAACACTCATTTTGTCTGGTGACTTCAAATAGTAGTGTGGGCGCGTTTGGGGAGAGGAAGTTGGGGTGCTCTGAAATCCTGCCCCTGGAGGGGCCCCCAGAAGGCCTTTGTCTTCTGTATGAGGGGGGCCCCTTACTTAAGTTCCTCACCCATTTATAGGGTCTCACCGTCCTTAATGAAAGGCATTTGCACCTTGAGGGCCCCTTGAGGGCCCCCATCCTCCTTAAAAAAAAAAAAAAAGGAGGAAACAAAAGAAAAGGAAGAGGAAAAAAAGAAAAGGAAGAGGAAAAAGAAGAGAAAAAAAAAGAAAAGAAAAAAAATTCACCATCGCATTCCTCGAGAAAAAGGGGGTTCATCATTGCTTTCCTCCTTGAAAAAAAACAAAAAAAGGGGGAAAAAGGAAAAAAAAGGGGGAAAAAAAAGGGGGAAAAAAATAAAAAATAAATTTAAAAATAAATTTAAAAAATAAATTTAAAAAATTAAATTTTAAAAACTAAATTTTAAAAATGATTCGTCTTCACCTTCCTTCAAAAAAATTTAAGAAAGGATTGAGCCTCGTCTTCCTTCTTGAAAAAGTACTTTCATGAGACAAACAAGAACAAACATGCAAAAACATACATACATTCAAGTACTTCCTGTTCAGGCAAATTCAGCCAGACAATAGAAATGGAAACGAATATCTGAAAGGTTTTAATAGGCCTAACGAGATTGCGCATTAACATCCAATTTTCGTCTGTTAACAAATTGCGAACAATACATAAATGAAAATCAGATTGAACATATTTTAAACCGAATACAAGTTCTTTGTTTAAGATCTGTATTATGAAAAATAAAACTAATATTTATTATTATAATTTAAATAAATTAATTTCTCTCTTTTTTAAGGGAAACTGGCTTATTTTCAAACGAGATGACCTTCAAATACAATATATACTTATAGTACATGCATATTTGTTTATTTACTTTGAGTATGTAGTTTTCTGTTATTTACATCGATATATACCATCACATTCACTTTCACATGTCATCTTCTGGTATATGAATTAATAATTTTACCGTTCATGAAATTTCGTTATAAAATTGCCTGTGTTAAAAAGAACCAAGTTGCCTAACGCGGCTTTGAAACTGAAGCAGCAATTCTGTTATCCTCCTCTAAACATCCGCTTAAATATTATTACTAATATTGATTTATTGTTATTATTACATATATATATGTGTGTGTGTACACGTATTAAGTGTATTTAAATTAAATATATTGATTTCAATTCCCTTCGTAATAAAAGCAAACTGACAAAATTCTGCCTTCTAAGCCAACTGACGGAGTAATATATGCTTTAATTATACAGATGTTGCTATCAGGCAACTCATCATAGTCATCGAATAGAATCAACTAGTGAACTAACATATATATTATATATATATATATATATATATATATATATATATACTTTGAAAGAGAACACATTACGTAATTTTATATTTTAGAAGTACAAATCATCAAATTTCATTTCCATCTTAGCCATGACTTCTTTCCACGGTAGTAAACATCAAATTATTATTCTTAAGTTTCTGTAAACCAGTAATTGCAATTGTCTTTTTATCTTATTCCTATTATGTCTATAAATAAAATTTACGCAGTATCCATTTCATAAGAGAATGAACACCTATGATCTTAAAGAATAATGTTAGCTTCTTGGTTTATTTCGAATCGAATAAGTTTACCAACAGTATATAATACACACACACACACACACACACACACACACACACACACATATATATATATATATATATATATATATATATATATATATGTTAATCACAGACCGTGCATGGAGCAAGGAACTCTTATGGGGAAATTGGGGAATTTCACAATTAAACACGTGAAATGAATGAAGGGTACAGCTGTATATATATATATATATATATATATAATTAATTTATATTTATTTATTTATTTGATAGGTTCACTGATTCAATCTACAGTATTTGCATAATTCTTTGTACGTTGATTATATTCAGCATCTCAGTTCACATTCTTACCAGATTTTCCAGGCTAGTTAATAAACAATTTTAAAACGTATGTAATTTTTTCTAATAATTTAACTGTAACGAGTAGTAGTTAATCATTACTGCTAACAACTTTTGGTTATAAAATACACAGGTCTACGAATGAGAAATTTGTAAGAGCAGTTTTCTTACTAACAGTTGATTTTATATAAATCAAATACTCTGATTTCGAATAAGGCGTACATTTTACTATCACGTAAGGATTTTCTGCAAACTGGAAGGGAAACACAGCTACATAAATAAATATTATTTATTTCAATTTACATTAGGTATCTATTTCGTTTTGCTATGTTAATTACAAATGCAAACAACTTTAAAAAGAAAGATTGTTATTTAAGCCAACTAGTTTTCTTGCGGCCTATGCTATGGTACTTTTATATAGTAATTCTGTTGAGCCCATTTCAACATCCAACAGTATGCAGGCGTCATGCTGACGGCACACATTCAATGACATCTTATTAGTTTTTAATAAAAATTAATTTGACTCAGTTTTAATTAAAACTAATTACATGTGTAATATGAAATATGACATTTTGTGAAATTCCACATTATAGAAACGCTCCTTGAAATATTTTTCGCGATACAATTTACATGATCATTCCATTGCAATTTCTTATCTAGCATTACACCAAGAAATTCTGTTACAGCAAACGCCTTTTTGGCGATTTCATTAACATTAAGTTCATCATGATATACATTTCTTTTATTAGTAAAAATTATGAAATTTGTTTTACTAGTATTTAGGAAGAGTTTATTGGTGGTCAACCATTTTATTACACTGATGAATTCTGAAGGAGATATATTCTTAGCTGTATTAACATTTTTGCAAGAAAAAGAGACAGTTGTATCATCTACAAACATTATGAAGTTCAGTATATTTGATGAACGTGGAAGGTCATTTATATATAATAAAAATAACAGTGGACCCAGAACCCAGCACTGTGGCACACCATGCTTGACAGGCGCTTTAGTTGAGCAAACATTATTTACTGATACATAATGATATCTGTTGGACAACAAACAAATAAGTAGGTTTCTCCAAAAAAAAAAATTCTCATTTCCAGTTAATAGAAACTTGGAAAGGTCTTTAGAAGGTATAACTCTGGTATTTAGCATCGTTGCCTCGTTCATGAGGCAATACCACCAAAGAAGTTCAAATCACATCTTCAACAATAATTCAAGTAAGGATCTTTCACTACACAGTCGCTTTCGTTTATTTTAGCAAACCTGAAACTTAAATACTCTCAAATTCTGAATGCTTTATACAACAAGAGGAAGAAATCGTAATTTCTCTCAAAACTGTCCTAATTCCATTATTCTAAATCCACATATTCTCTGTGATATATATATATATATATATATACACAGTACTTACTTATGTCTGTTGATTTTTACCAATTCTTCAACAGAATGTACAAGCTGTTGCAAGCTAGAAGTCGGGGATACGGGGAAACTTTATTATTATTATTATTGTTATTATTAGTAGTAGTGGTAGTAGTAGCAAGGGTAACAGTAGTTTAAAACTTATCCTCACTTCTTCACCTCTCTTTCATTGCAATCCTAAAACACCTAAGCTATCCGCTGAAGCAGGAGTCACGCCAAACTATTTTACATCGAAAGCATTCTAAATCATACATAATAACAGAAATGAGCCCGCATATACAATATACGAGTTTACCCATTTGGTTAATACACAATGCTTTTGTATCACTCATTACCTATCTGTATTACCTAAAAATTAGCTAGCTAGTTGTCAACTAGCGATCAAAATAATGTAATATGCAAATTTTTAGTTTGGAACCAAGCCTTAAGCACGGTCCCAAACGCACACGCACGCACACATTCTTTCAGAAAAGGGGATATATATATTGTGTGTGTGTGTGCACACAAGCACCACACACACACACACACACACACACACACACAGAATATTTCAGAAAAGGGCATATATATATATATATATACACCATCCCAAATTTTTAGTGTTCCGTTCGATGATTCATCATTTCACGAAGGTTAAGCTTGTTCCCCCCACTCTCTCTCTCTCTATATATATATATATATAAAGATGTATACTTAAATAATTATATGTATATTATATATAAACATGTAAATATAAAATATGCATAATATAAAGATTTTATACAAAGTAAATGACTAACAATAAATAACGTATTATGAATCAAACTGTGGAATGACATCTCGATCTCAAAGGGTTTTAATTTAAATTTCCCTCAAAAACTGATTAATAGAAGAAAAACGTGTTTTCATTTTTGTAACCAGGGTAAAAAGAACATAAGAATCACACACACACACACACACACACATATATATATATATATATATATATATATATATATAAATATACACAGTACTTACTTATGTCTGTTGATTTTTACCCATTCTTCAACAGAATGTACACCATTTTTCTGTTGCAAGCTAGAAGTCGGGTATACGAGGAAACTGTATTATTATTATTATTATTATTATTAGTAGTAGTAGTAGTAGTAGTAGTAGCAGGGGTAACAGTAGTTTAAAACTTATCTTCACTTCTACACATCTTTCTTTCATTGCATGCCTAAATCACCTAAGCTATCCGCTGAAGCAGGAGTCACGCCAAACTATTTTACATCGAAAGCATTCTAACATCTACATAATAACAGAAATGAGCCCGCATATACAATATACGAGTTTGCCCATTTGGTTAATACCACAATGCTTTTGTATCACTCATTACCTATCTGTATTACCTAAAAACTAGCTAGCTAGTTGTCAACTAGCGACCAAAATAATGTATGGGCAAATTTTTAGCTTGGAACCGAGCCTTAAGCTTGGTCCCAAACGCACAGTCACACACACACACACACACACATTCTTTCAGAAAAGGGCATATACATATGTACACACAAGCACCACACACACACAACACACACACACACATATATACACCATCCCAAATTTTTAGTGTTCCGTTTGATGATTCATCATTTCACGAAGGTTAAGCTTGTTCCCCCCACTCTCTCTCTCTCTCTCTCTCTCTCTCTCTCTCTCTCTCTCTATATATATATATATATATATATATATATATAGAGAGAGAGAAGAATATATGATGTATACTTAAATAATTATATATATTATTATAAACATGTAAATATAAATATGTATAATATAAAGATTTTATACAAAGTAAATGACTAACAATAAATATCGTATTATGAAGCAAACTGTGGAATGACATATCGTTCTCAAAGGGTTTTAATTTACATTTCCCTCAAAAACTGTGATTAATAGAAGAAAAACGTGTTTTCATTTTTGTAATCACGGTAAAAGAACCTAAGAATCACCCATATTTAGCAAATGGAGAAAAGCTTTGTTGATCAATGTTATGATGTGATAAATATGTGCATTTGTACATTGTGGCAAGACCATAGTTCATGTGACAAATATTAATAATACGAAGAGTCGCTAGATTACATTTGACAGCTCAAATACTAAGGATAGAAATGGAATTAACAGGAAATAGTACAACAATGTCGGATGTAAGTACAGCCACAGTCAGACGTCTATATATCATGAATCCCATAGCTTACGAAGATATATATATATATATATATATATATATATATAGTTTTACAATCATGTTCTAAATCAATTATTCAGCCGTTAATGTTCTCATATTTGCTGAAATAAATTTCTAATAATAAAATTTTTATAAGTTTCTACATCTCAATTTTGTGTTTATGTACAACACTTTTTGGGAACAGTTGGACGGAGAAACCATACATAAAGATTTCACATGATTCCCCGACTCATTTATATATTTTATATAATTATATATATATATGTTAAAATTTTGAATACACACATATGAGCGTGTAACAACATAGTATGAGCCTTATCAAGCAATTATACGACGCTGGAAAAAATAAGTAATTAGATAAATATAAATGAAAAATGTAGACGGAAATGGAACGAATTGAGAATCTCCCCGTCAAGAACCACTTACGAATTTATGAGTTATACATCTACTAGAGTTTCTGGTAGGATGATGGCTTGAAACGCATTCTCAAAGATCATAAGGACTTAATTCCGCTTTTCATGTCCACTTCACCTTCTCTGCCCTACATTTACGGTCTTATTAAAACCCACAAACCTGGCAACCCTATGCGCCCTATTATTAGCTCGGTGGGCTCTATTACTTATAAACTCTCCAAATGGCTTGTCAAAGTCTTGTCCCCCATTCTCGGAACTATATCTGATTCACATGTAAAAAATTCCATGGATCTTACTGAAAAATTGAATAATGCACGTACTGAAACTAACGATAGATTGATCAGTTTTGACGTTTGTTCATTGTTTACAAAAGTGCCGATTGATGATATGCTTGACTTTCTCTCCCAAGAATTACATAAATATGACCTGCCACTACCTTCACACATTGTTTTCGAACTTATTAAGCTTTACATCAAAGACTGTAAATTCACTTTGAATAACGAGTATTATCAACAAGTTTTTGGGATGGCCATGGGCAACCCCTTGTCGCCCCTCCTCTCCAATATTTATATGGAGTTTTTCGAAATTACTTACATTCCGAGAATCTTGGGGGTTGGCATCCCTTGGTTGCGGTACGTCGACGATATTTTGTATCTGGCCCATGAATCGTGACCTGGATAACTTCCTCCTTCAGTTAAATGATCAAGTCCCCTCCATTAAGTTTACTTTAGAAGTGGAACAAGACAATTCAATTCAGTTTTTGGATGTGCGTGTACATAGGGAAAGCCCAGGTTTTAAGTTCAGTATCTATCGGAAAAAAAAAAACAATTTGTCCTACGTACACTTTTACTCGGGACATGACACCCCCACTAAGAAGGCCATTTTTTCTTCAATGTTTCTCCGCGCCCTTAGGATCGCCAGTCCGGAATACATCGATGCCGAATTAGAAAAAATCAACGGTATTGGAAGTGATCTGTGTTATCCATCTGCGTTTATGGAATCTTGTCTCAACAAGGCAAAACGAACTTTCTATCGCGTCAATAATAACACTCGTACTTTGTCAAAAAATATTTTAGTAGTTCCATTTTTCCCGAGCTTTTTAGGCATTGCTAATGTACTTAAACTTTTGGATATTAATGTAGTATTTTCATATAACAATATTGTGAAAAATATCGTAGTAAAAAATAGCCCGTACCAATAATTCAGGCATTATCTATAAAATTGGTTGTAAACAATGTGATTCCTTTTACATAGGTCGGACAGGAAAGGATTTGCACACACGTATAAAACAGCATCAATATTCCGTTAGAACAGGACAGTCGTCCAGTGCTCTTTTTGTCCATTTGTCAGAGTTATCCCACTGTATTGATTGGAATAATGCTTCAGTTTTATTTCACTCTGGCAACATTGTTAATAGAAATATTCTTGAGTATGCCATTATCCAACTTTCAAATAACTTCAACATAAGCAAAGGTCTTTTTCAACTCGATCCTGTTGTTTTGAATTCCTTGAGAAAAAATTTAGATAAGAAGGGTAGAACGCTAAATCTTTGGTAAACTTGTATGCCACCTTAATAACTTTTATTTTTAAATTTATTTTTATATACAAGATGGGTAGCGTGATAAAACCCGGGCAGATTTCAAGTATAAATTTGTATAATCTTGTGCTAAAAATCGGTAGTTTGATCTTGTGCTAAAAATCGATAGTGTTTCCTTACAAAGTTGTATGCCCATCCCATAATCTTTTAATAATTTTTTTTTTTTTTTTTTTTAATTTCATTTCTCCGTTTATTTTATATGTATGTATGTATATATATATATATATATATATATATATATATGTGTGTATTTTTTTTCTATGTACTTCAGTGTTCCTGAGGATGTCATTAGACGAAAGCGCTTGAGCACCTTTCCGTGTTTCATTTCCTTCGTGGTTTTATTCATCATAAATATTTTTCACGTGTTACTTTTGTGAAATATTTTTCATATATATATAATATATATAACAAATATAATCACAAACCCTCACAAGACTCATGCACGCATAAATATACATATATAGGAAATATTATATAGCTCAGATTTGCTTTAAATTTGTTTATTTAATAGGCTGAAATTAATACACATAATTTGTCTTTTCAGGAGTATGCACCGTCTGCCCAAAATAAAGGGTTCACTCTAAAAACATCCAGGGAATCAACATTTTTCAGACAATCACTATGAAACTTATACACGTAAAAGATACATAAAACATCTACTTGGAAACCAAATATCAGTTCGATGCTATCAAAAATAACGATTTATTAAATATTTCTCTAACAATACTACAACTGATGCTCGACAAACTAATCAAGAATCCTTTGTTTCAATTTTCACTTTTATAAATTCTAATATACGATTTTCTTTTGCAGGGTTATAAAATATAGTGAATATGCCATTTTCAGAGGAAGATAAGAGTATAATTAAGCATTATCGACAAGAAAAGGGATATGGACGAACGAAACTACTCTCCGAATTCCCCAACAAAGGATGGACTCATGGTGGTTTGGGAAGGCTTCTAGAGAAAATTGACGAGACTGGGGAATTTAGGGTGGAGCGAATTTTTTTTTTTGCATCTATTTCTCTATGGGTACAAAAGTTGTGGAATGATGTCTATAATAACTCTGCCAAATATTGTTTAGTTTGGTATTCATTTACTGGTTCCGCAAGGAGCAAGTATATTTTGTTATTTATGCATCAGAATTAATGTCCAGACACTGATCACGTTTTACAAAGCAAATCGTAAAATTTAATGGGTTTTGGCTATTTTGCTAGAAAAAAACACCTTATATATAAAATTTGTCGTATTTTGATACTAAAGTATTATACCAGTTGGCAACTCCCAGTTAAAAGCTGCTGATGTTGTAAATAGAACTTAGTTGCACAATGGACGTTGAGAAGAGAGGTAGTGTCGTTATATATAAAATAAAATTTGATAATTATTTTATTTGATAATATTACAATACACCATAATATTTATATTATCATATTAATATTATCATCTAACTAATATTATACTTTTTGCAGCACTGGTTATGAGTTGTACAAGGCAAGCCAGAAAAAACAGCTGTCAGCATTCTCACAGGCATCAGAATTTGATGCTTGCTTGGCCTTTAAAATTAATGTTTTGCCAACAATTTCGGATGTTACTTCGCATTACCAGTATGTACTGTAAGATTAGAAATGAAATCATTACCAACAAATGCTGAACCAAAAGTAACAGAGATAGCTGAGAAGGTTGCTTCTGATATTGCGAACATATGGGATAAAGCTTCAATTCCAAACATCTCCCACATCAGCTTGATAAGGAAAATACGAAAGTGTCATGACCAGTACCAAAATTCGATGAAGTCAATTAAAAGAGCTGCAACGGCTACTTTTGACAGTAAATGGCAAAATTTTCTCAAGGGAACAGCTAAGTTGTTTGATGTAGCTACTTGCCAATGCATTTTAATCTCAACTTGCAAATGTGAGGCAGCTCGTCGAGTTCCTATTCTTGAAAGAAAATATTTGACTGACCAGAGAACTCAACGACAGATGGACATCGGAGGAGTTGATTTACCAGTGGCAAAAAAATTACAAAAGCGCACTGAACGCCAATTAACCAGTCGGAAGAGAACTGAAGATGAAGCACGCACAAGTCAGACCACAGCATCTCTGAACTTTTCATCATATGAACCAGATACAAATGAAAACTCTGACAATTCTGATACTGAGATCACATTGCTAAGTAAAGCAATTAATCTTTCACCCATGACACATCAGATGAGAATTAGTATGACTGTTTTGGTAAGAACCTGTGATAGATATCGTGTTTCGGATCGATCTGCAGCAGCTATTACTAATGGCATAATTCACAAAGAAAACATCTCCCACGTTGTAGACAGGCACAAGCTCAGAAGAGAGCGAAAAAAAGCAAAGGCCAGAAATGGAAGATTTTCCAACACAAACACCGTGCAAAGATTGTACTTCGATAGTCGAAGGGATAAGACACGAGCGAAGGTTAAACAAGGTGAGAAATATTATCTGAAAAGTAGCACTGAAGAGCACATTACTCTTATTCAAGAACCACAATTTTCTTAGGTCACACCACTCCACTGTTAGGCAGGAGCAAAGATATATTTAATTCCATTATCCCATTCCTGGAAGAAACTAATATTAATAGAGACACAATTATTGCTGTTGGTTGTGATGGCACAGTAACAAATACTGGGACTAAAGCAGAAGACCATTTCAGAAGACTTTTGCAATGGATGATATATATGTTGCACATGAACGAACTTTCTCTACGACATCTTTTTCACCATCTCGATGGCCGTACACGGGGACCAAATGCACTCATGGGTGAACTTGGCCAAGCAATAACCACATGTGAACAACACAAAATTGTAAGATATGACCCAATTCCTGTTGATTTACCACAGTGCTTAGAAAATACAGAGTTAAGCACTGACCAGAAATATTTGTGGGATATTTGTAAGGCTCTATCATCTGGCAACTATTCAGAAGATCTTGAAAGACGTCAACCTGGCACTGTATGCAATTCAAGATGGCTGACAACTGCAAACAGACTCCTGCGATTGTACATGGCAACCAAAATTCCTTCAAAGCCACTTCTAACTTCGGCTGAATTTGTGTGCAAGGTATATGCTCGAAACTGGTTCAATATAAAAGTTCATTCTTCATCTACAGATGGTGCAAGAAATTTGTGGCAGATAATCCAGAGTTCCAGATACCGCTCAAAAGACTTGAAAGCAGTTGTTGACCCTGTAATTCAGAGGAATGTTTATTATGGTCACCCTGAAAATATAATGATTGCCATGCTTACTGATAATCGAGATCATGTGAGAAAGTTGGCGCTTCGACGGATAATGGCTGCAAGAGCTGAAAAAAAGCAGTCATACAAACATTAGGCATTTCATGATTCCCAAACTGAGTTTTTGTGCATTTGAATACTATGAATTAATCGATGACTGGCAAAGAGATGGAAGGCTGGAACCTCCTCTAACCCAGCATGTCCCCAATGAGAAGCTGATACAGTTTGTAAATCAAGAAGGCGTCCCACCAAAATTAGAGTGTGATAAACTACTTTGTCATACTCAAGCTGTTGAACGTGGAGTATGCCTTGTTACTGAAGCTTCTGCAGCAGTTTGCGGATCCAGGAACAGAGATGGGCTCATCTGCTCTCGTTAAAGATCAAGAAAAATAATGCCTCATTTCAACACTAAATCAGATTACAAGTGTGAATAAATTCTCTGACAATCCACCAAGGTAGGGAGGTTGGGGTGGATTGGGTGGAACCCGATGTGCAGCGCCGGCCTTAGGATATTTCAGGCCCTGTGCAGAGTATACTGTACGGGCCCCCCATGACACAAGTCAAATTGTTTTTCATTGCTAATCATTTTATTTTAGTAGATTGTTAACAAGTACAACAAGTAAAATTTAACTATACAAGTGCACCTGTAACAGAATACCAACAGACCAACAGCCTTTACTATTATTACTACTTATTACTTTATTATTATCAAATATTTAAACTATCATAATGCAATCATTAAGGCCATGATGGATCGGTGATCTGAAAATAAAAAAATAAATTACATTAATTTACACCAATTTTGGCACTCTGACGTCGATGGTAAATTTCTGTGAAATTTTCGGGCCCCCCTAAGTTGCGGGCCCTGTGCGACCGCACGGTTCGCACACCCCTAAGGCCGGCACTGCGATGTGCAATCACCTCCTCGTGGTGGGTTCTGGGTATAGTCATCCACATATTGGGTGAATATGGCAAAGAGTTGCACTCAAATATTTAACTGTGCCTTAAAAAACATATATTACAAATATCCAATTTTATATTAAAATGTGCGCATTTTCAAAGCTCTTGCGGAACCAGAAGATAAATGGTTTCGGCAAAAATATTTAAACAGAACATTACCTCCATCAGTATGCAATTTTTCTACCCCTGGAGAAAATGATAATCGGAAGTTTTTTTTATACACGACTTTTCATTCCACCCTGCTGGGGAAAACCAGCCAGGAACCCATATGACACCAGCTCGCATATCAAAAGAGTCACATTTATCAGAAACTAGTGTGAGACGCATAATTAAACAAGATCTTCAACTAAAATCTTTCAAAAGAATGCACGGGCAAAAGATTACTCAAACTGATGAGCAGAAACGAGTTCAAAGATCAAAACAAATCTTACGGCGAGTAACATGTGATAAACTGTCAAAGGCTTTTTTCACTGATGAAAAAAGATTCACTGTGGAGCCACCTCGGAACAGTAAGAATGAAATACCTGATAGCAGACTTTTTGCAACCAGAAGTAATTTCTCAGCTAGTGTCATGGTGTCAGTTGGCATATCAAAGTTAGGAAAAACATCCATTCATTTTATTGAGCCTGGTGTAAAAGTCAATGCCGAGTACTATCGAAATACTCTGCTGTGAAACATACTTCCCGAAATGTAAAATCTGGCTAACGGTGGTTATTATCTTTTTCAGCAAGACGGAGCAACGTTCCATACAGCAATAGCAACTGTGGAATACTCAAAAAATAATGTCTCAGAATTACTTGAATTCCAGAATTGGCCACCTAACAGTTCTGACTTGAACCCTGTTGACTATGGAACCTGGGAAAATTTTGTAGAGAGAGTTTACAGGCGCAGGGTGAGAAATGTTTATCACTTTCGTCAGCTTCTTGTAGAGAAGTGGGAAGAGATACCACAGGAGCAGATCGATCGGACCATTGATGAATTTCGTCCAAGATTTAAGAAAATTGTTGAAACAGAAGAGAAACACGTTGAACAATTTTTTAATAGGAATTCCAAAAGAGTAAAATGCTAATTTGATTTCTTTTGTAAATTTAGGATTTAAGTTCTGTTTCGAAATTCAAAATCGTTTTTTTATTTTCATGGTTTTTTAATGGAGGCATTTTCTATATTTTATAAATCTTATGATGTATTTTATAACTAAAATGAGAATAAAAATTTTATTACCAAAGTTTTACCGACTTTCTGGACTCCCAGTATTCAAAACTGGAACGATGTTCACCACCAAAATTTGTTGAACATAAACAATAGGGCGGAGTGAAAAACTCATTTTTCGAATTTTCAAATTGGTTAGTGTGGAAAATGTGTGGAGTAGTGAGAAAATAAGCTGGTATAAATTTAAAATCATAACATTAATATCTTCAGGTGCCACAATGACCTTCAATATTGAAAAAAATTGAAAAAAGCAGATTTTAACCAATAATTACAGAAGAGTCCACGATGCACAATAGACAAGAATTTATTCACACTTGTATAAAAATAGCTCAGTCAACCTTTAAAAAAAGTTTCTATTCTCTAAAAACAGTTTTCTATAGTCAGCTCACTCGGCTGTCACGTGAGTACCTCGGTTCAGTGTAGCTGTCGCTCTCGTAGCTGGTGGGTGTTATGCTGTTGGCGTTACTCAGATAGTCTAAACTATATTTCTTATATATTTTGCATTTCTGTATTGTGTTGCCCTAAGTTTGCCATGTACTATTAACTGAAATTAACGTATAATTGATATTAGCTCTTTCTTTTTCAGATTTGTATACTTTCAAAATGTCTCGAGTTTGTGCAAAATCAACCAGGGCCTCAACTGAGTGCCCCATGTTTGGTATGGGGGAAGATTTGTGGCACAGGAATCTTCCTACATACGAAGGAGTTTTTAAATATTACTTGTTTGTAAGAAACGATTTGAAACAGAATACTAATAAAGATCCTTCAATATCTCAAATATTAGAACAAGTTGTTGATAAATTGAAAACAATTTGGGAAAGTGCTTCCGTCCCAATTCTGTCAGACAGGCGAATTGAAACAATGTTCAGAAGCTACCACGAAAAGTATCGTGTCATTATGAAGCCATACCAAAGCAGAAAAAATTCTGAAGCTTACAAAGCAAAGATTGATATGTTCAAAAAAGAAGCACACACGAAACTTTTTGACATTGCAGCGTGCAAGTGCAAAGTACTAACACAATGTTCTTGTCCCAAAGAAAAAACGGTTCCAAAGGAAGAAGTGACGTTCCTCTTAGATCAAAGGAGTGAAAGAAAACTGTTTATTGATAGAGTAGATATTACACTCTCAAAGAAAAAAGCATCTACGTTGCTAAGAAAGCAAAAAGAAGCTGTGAGGCTCACCAAAGAATCTTCACAGGAGAAATTGCAGGATACAAATGTTGAATTATCATCATCGACATCAAATAGTGAAAGTGAATCTGGCGAAATATCAGACGATACATTTCCAGAGCCAGTTAGCTCGAAGAGAAAGCTCGAACAACCTGAAGAACAATTATTCAAGAAAAGGAAAACTACAAATCTACCTTCAGTGGCTACTGCTTGTGACAGGACTGCAGTTTCAGATCGAGCTGCAGCATTCATTGTTAGTGCAGTATTGCAAGATATTGGAGAAGTTTCTATTGACAATACATCTGAAGTAGTGGATAGGAGTAAAATCAGAAGAGAAAGACAAAAGAAGAGATCAGAAATTATGAAAGATCAAAATCAGGTCCCAATCAGAGGAATCTATTTTGATGGTCGAAAAGATTCTACACTCTTCCAAGAAAAAAAAGAGTCCAAAGTATATCAGAAGAAGGTAACAGAAGAACATATCACTTTAGTGAGAGAACCTGGTTCAGATTATTTGGGCCATTATTCTGTGAATTCTGGATCAGCTGAAGAAATATGTAAAGGAATGTTTGAGTATATTGGAAATAATGACATGAACCTGGAAAACCTTGTTGCCATTGGATGCGATGGTGCTGCAGTCAACACTGGAGAAAAGGGAGGGGTTATAAGGCTTATAGAATTGAAGCTGAAGAAGCCAGTTCAACATTTAGTGTGCCAGCTCCATGCCAATGAATTGCCATTACGCCATTTAGTTGCAAAGCTGGATTGAAAAACATCTGGCCCCCGCGGATTCACCGGTCCTATTGGCACGGAATTAGAGAACTGTGAGAGTCTTCCTATTGTCGAGTTTGAAAGGATTGATGCTGAGGAACCAACTGTAGACTGTGAAGATCTTAGCACCGACCAAAAATATCTAATTGATATTCATCAGGCCACAACAAAGGGATATTGCTCTCCAGATCTTGCTCATCGTAGTCCAGGCAAAATGGCACATTCACGATGGCTGACTACAGCAAATCGTTTGCTTCGTCTATACGTTTCAACTGTAAGTCCATCTGAGAACCTCATGAACATTGCTTCTTTTATAATGAAGGTCTACATCCCAATGTGGTTTTCTATTAAGCAAAGTACGTCTTTTGTCAATGGCTCAAAACATGTTTTCAAAACTATTGAACTAACAAGAACACTGAATGACGAAGTAAAGGATATTGTAAACCCCGTCATACAAAGAAATGCATTTTTTGCAAATCCAGAAAATATTCTAGCATCAATGATTCATGATGACCGCAGCGCAATAAGAGAATTAGCGTGGAGGCGAATAAAGAAAGCAAGGCAAACAAACAAGGAAAAAGTTGTGAGGCGTTTCACAGTACCTGTTTTCAATTTGAAGCTACTGATTATACTGATTTAATTAATTGGCAAAAATGCATTTTCACTGAACCACCTGTGACAAGACACCTGACAGAAAATGAGATTGAAGAATTCATAGAAAACAAGAGTACCCCTCCATTCGAGAAATTCCCTTGTCATACACAAGTAGTAGAAAGAATGGTAAAATTAGTGACTGAAGCATCATCAAAAGTATTTGGATTGAACGCGCGAGATGGCTTCATAAGATCAACACTTCAGTCACGTAAAAAAATGCCATCATTCGAAAGTAAAGCTGAATATAAAGTTTAAATAAAACGTTAATAGAAAAAACATGCGCAAGGATGGGTGGTTGGGAGGGCATGGGTGGAGCTCGACACGCAGCCACCTCCTCGTGGTGAGTTCTGGATTATTTAGATCATTAATCAAAAGAACATTGATCTAAATAAACTAAGAGCTGCGTAATTCAGTAACTATTTTGGTAATTGGAACACTAAATATATAATAATAACAAGTAAGTTTCAGTTATTGTACTAATGCAGAATATAAGAAAATCATTATATTTCACTTTTTTCGACGGCTTTGTGGCCACTGAAGATATAATTTCGCAGGACTAATATTTATGCACAGTCATTATCTATACCACCCACATATTTTCCGCACTAGCCATATTTGAATTTCGAAACAAAGTTTAAAAACCTCATTTTCGATCCGCCCTAATAAACAATCATCATTAAATCATTAATTTTGAATATAATAATCTGAAAATTGGTGTACATATACACTGTTTACATAGTCTTGCTCTGTATGAGTTTCATTACGATTGGTTAATAAATGTTGATTTCATGGCTGTTTTAAAGTGAACCCTTTTTTTTGGCAGACGGTGTATTTGTAAATCATAAACAAAATAATAATGTGACAGATGTCCAACGTTCGTTCTCAACAAGAGATATGCTTTTAGGTAATAGAGTTTAAATTGATAACAATTCCTTATATGTATACTTGTCTCAGAGAGCTGCTTGGGCAGAAGTTATTCACGACTCTATCGCCAATACCCCGACGTCTATGCGATAAGTTGGCGCAAAACTCTAAAAACACTGAACCCTTCCATGTTTTCCATATATAATATACACATAATTATATAATATATATATATTATATATATATATATATATATATATATATATATCAGTGGCGTTCGGTTCATGGAAGCAATGGAAGCATTGCTTCCTCATTTAAATGATTAACAGCGCTGTTAAACAATATTAATGACGATAAAATTATAAATTATCACCAGGCATATTCCTTTCAAATCTTCTTTTAATACAAAAAGCTCGAAATCCAAATCAGTGCATTGAAAAAGGAGGGGGGGGGGGAGAGCAATAATTTTGTTGCGTCGAGACGGGCGACAGTGGAAGCAACCTTGAGAATTGCTTCTTTTGTTTGACTTACGATATTCGTGTTTTATAAAATTTGTATCAATTCACCGATAATTTCACTGCATATATGATAGTATAAATGTAATAAATGATATACAATAAAATTATTGATCGCTATACTTGGAAGTGAATTAATATTATGTCCTAAAGAATAAAAATTATTCACCGAAGGAAACACAGACCCATAACGCATTCATTTTTTTAGGCAAAATGTGGATCGTGGAAGCAACTTAGAGAGTTGCTTATTCCTACTATTATGCTAATGGAATCCTTTTAAAGCGCTCAATTAATGAGCTTATAGCATTAAATGACTAAATAACTGGCAATTATTACCAAATATATTTTTAGAAGACGAAATACAAGCTAATTGTAATTAGAGTTTGCTTAATTATGAGTAAATCAAAGTGAAGTTGTTATATTGAGGTTAATGTCGTCGTCAACTGCCCATCCCCTTCCTTCCCCCGCCCTCTTCGGCCCCCCTCTAACAAGTGCACAAATTCAAATATAGTTCGAGCGCATTTTTAACAGTGTTCAGTTATTTAATTAATTTGTGATTGTTACAGTGCGTTCAATGATCTTTGGCTGCATTATGCAGTCTTTTTATTTCTTTAGCAGATAATGATGGCGTGTAATGATTGTAATTGTATAATTGAAAATGTGTTATCTTGTTCGTTCAGTTCTAGACAACTTTAAGAAAAATGAGACTATTAAAATTGGCAGGCCTACGCCTAGCTTAAAAAAATTAAGTACACAAACCAAAAGATGTCCACGTCATTTTAATGATCGGTTATATGAAGATTATAGCTGGCTTTGCGGGTGCAAAAATTTCCGGAAAAAGCTTTAAATTCACTGAAGAACTCATATGGGCGCACGTATGGGTGCGATGAATTTATGGAATTTGCATAACAAACTTTTTGTGGTCATTTGAGACTACTTTTTCGGAACTTTGAAATTGAGTAAACTCTATAGCATGGAAGGTATAAAATTTCAAGGGTTTGTGCAGTGAGAAGTGTAAGTTTGGACGTTGCTCAAGTTTTTGGATATACGCGTTGGTGGCTAATTGCCTCCGATATCAATCATTCCACGTCTCGAGCGTATTTCAATAACTTAGTGCGTAGGGCATGAATGCACGGGTATCGCCTAAACGGGTATATGGAGTATGTGTGGTGGTAGCTCTTGAATGGAAATACGGTTAAAGAAACAATTTGTAAATGGGGTAAACCGACGTTCTGATTACTCTTCTTCGTGACCTTAGTGATGGAAGTTCTGCTTCTGAAATCAAAGTGGCAGATGGCTCCAGAAAATTGTGACCAATCGAATATTCAGGAAAAGGCAGGAGTCCGAACGAGTGGGCCAATCTTAGAGATAGCCTTGAAGGGCAGTAACCTATCGGGATGCGAGATAATAGGGATAGAAAAGGGTAAGAAAGGAATAGAATTAATGATTAAGAAGACAAGAAGGAAGAAAGTCGATGAATTCTGAACATGAGTATTCCCAAAAGCTATTTTATAGTGGTAAAAAGGAATATTTAGTGAAGGAGGAGGAATGTTATGGTCAATACCGACGTTCTCAACCCGTGGTTAGACCTGAGGAAGGGCCAACAAGGAGACAGAAGTAGAATGAGTATTCTGTTTTATCGGACGGGAAACAGGAGGAAGATAAGTCTTCTGTTCAGGAGAAGAAGAAGACTTTCTGCAGGTGTCTGAAGTGGCACTGCAAAATTTCGGTTTCCAAACCTTCTGATTAGAAATAACAGAATCGAATGAACGATGTCCTGTAGAGTGATGCAGAGATGCATCACTCCCTTTGGTGGTAAGAGAAGAGTGGTAATTCCGTTCCGAATTCGTCAAAGACGCGTTGTTGGCACGTGGCAAGATTTGAACCTCATTAAGACAATGAGACTCAATATCATAAGCCGAGCTTGCATCATGTCCAAGGGACATAGGCGAGTTTTCAAGGACCTCACGTAAATTTGCAGAAGGGGATCCCTCGGTAAATCCGCGCAATGCTCACTACTCTTCCAAGTATGAACAGAAGTTGCGTGATTAGGAACTTCCTCTGGGACGATCTCGTCACAGACCACTTTCCCCGGAAAATTTTCCTCATCGAGAACTTCCCTCTTGATGTCTGGGAGAGTCTCTTCATAGAGCCCTTCCCTCCTCGTACTGAGAACATCCAGCGTGTCGTGCATGCTACACAAACTAACTGGATGGACAAGTGTATTCCGTCCTTGCCTTTCCGTACGAACAACTTCCGATGGCGGAGTAGGTTCGGATTCGTTCCCGGCACCTGTAGACTTAGTCTCGGAATTAGGTGGAAAATCCTCTTCCTTTGAAAACAGAATCAAGTCATCTTTCTAAAGTAGGGATTCGAGCGAAATGACCAACTGGGACTCAAAAGAGAAGAGTCTTCAGATTTATTTGGAATAACCGAAACTCTGGAAACTTCAAGTTCCTGCCTAACTGTAACCAAAGGGGGTGACTCGCTCTCGATGGAGTCACAGGGGTCTACTGTGAAGACATTCGAGTCTTCGTGCTCAAAATTACCAAAGGTATGTTGGCTTTCTAGTTCCTCGTTCGCCTCGTTCTTCGTTCCCCATCTAATAGTAGTTCCTCTATTTTGAGCTGGTTCCCGGGAGTCATTCGGGCTCTCTGAAACAATTCTTTCACTCTCCGTCGAAAAGCGCGAAGAGTAGGGGGTGACAAACATACTCGAAAGGTGAGTTCTCTCCTTGAATTAGGCCTGCTTCTCTCTCGGCCACATAGAAATCCTGCGTAATAAAGAAATTCATCCCCAGGATTAAATCTCCATCCCAGTCTCCTTCAGATATGACCACAAATGGTGTCAGATTAGGGACTGAAGCAAACTCAATAGGAAGAATAATTTCTCCGGTACTGTATTCTTCCCAACCATCATCAATGCAGGTCAAAGGAGAAAGCAAATAGAAATTTCCCTTAGCCGCCTTAAGTAATTTCTTGTATACGTTTTATTTAATGTAATTCGCCTGACAGCAGTCATCAACAAGAGCCAAAACCGCTTGGTTGTTGACAGAAGTTTACATGAAAATTTGTGAGCTCTAGTCAAAAAACACCATTTCGTGAGCCCAAGAAGGCGTTTCCGAAACATACGAACATACTTCATCGTTTGCGTCATCGATGGTTTTGTGCGGGCTCCAGAAAGCTTACGAACACTCAGTTTTCCTTATTGCAATCGCATTCAGTTCATCGCTATAGCCTACCGGTTTACCGGTTGGAACACTTGGCTAGCATAATTCCGAAAACCGTTCCACATAGTAAAACTTTCCAACAAAAATGGGTGCAAGACGTTCCTTGCACAACCCTCTTCATCGTCTAAGAAGTGAGTAACCATCCGAATCTTCGCAATATCATCGCGAACGTTAAAATGAACATAATATCCCTCTAATGCGTCAAACCACTCGTCCACGTACGGGAGGTACCAATTTACCATATTCTCTCCCTTTAAAAATTGGAACCTCAGGGATATTACTCGTCAAATAATAATATCTATCCATTTTCTTCGAAAAACCAGAAAGGAAAGGAAAATGGATATACAAACGAGGAAGGCGAAACGAAACAAAGAAAAAAAAAAGAAAACATCCCTAATACTTTATATATCATAAAACTGAATTGAAACGGAAAAACTTAAGCGTGACATTAGCTATTTTGGTTTAAATAAACACTTAATAAAGTCATCCCAAACGAAGATGCAAAACTTGCCTGTCGATTTCGATATATTACTGCAAATGTACGAACTCATTTTAATTTAAACCGAAAAAGTAGAAGCGATTTGCCGCAAAAACGCAAAACAAAAAGACAAAACTATTTGCGTAGTAACACAGTAACCGCCAAAAAAAAAAAAAGAAAAGACGAAACCTTACGCATCAACGCTTTACCAATTAAAAAACAAGAATGAAAAAAAGTTTGAGTACCGACGCGAAAGAGCGAAACTGAAAAAGGAAAAAAAAATCCTTTTTACTAAATCTAAATGCGCTGAAACGCGCCAAACTCACGCGCTAAACGAGTCAAACAAAGAAACACACACACACACACACGAACTATATATATATATCATACACATTTAGGTACAAGTAATTTGCGAGTCCACTATAAGATGAAAATCAATCCAAAATTCCGTTTTCTGTTATAACAATACGAGACAGTTCAAATTTTAAAAAAATAAATACTCTCTTTCATTTTTTTTTAATTCCATAAAATTTACCGTATACTTTTCAGAATCCGTTTTGTTACAAACAAGAAATATATAATTCACCTATATATTTATATACGCAGATACTGCATGCAAAAAGACGCAAAATCTGTCAATTCCTTTGCTCTTACAACAAAAAAAAGAAGTTGAATTCGATTGACTGCGAACACAGGCAAACAAAAATCGTTTTTAACTAACAAACAAACAATAAATTGTTTACGGACAACAAATATAGTTCACATACGCACCCACACACACCCACACACACATATATATATATTATATATATAAGCAACCACAGGGAAAAGGAAACACGAAGTCCGAGCGCTTTCGTGATATATTCACATTATCAAGGAGGAACAGAAAATAGACGGAGATTACAAAGTAAATGAGTTAAATAGACACGCAAAAAATTCACAATCGGCACCTCTAATTAAAGGCCTTAAAGCCCTCTAAAGATTTTTTCAATTGATAACATAATCTGTAGCAGCGCTACAGATTATGTTATCAATTGAAAAAATCTTTAAGGCCTTTAATTTGAGGTGCCGATTGTGAATTTTTTGCTTGTTTATTTAACTCATTTACTTTGTAATCTCCGTCTATTTTCTTTCCTCCTTGATAATGTGCATATATCACGAAAGCGCTCGGACTTCGTATTTCCTTTTCCCTGTGGTTGTTTGCTTATTAATAAGATCACGTGTTATTTTGTGATTTTATTGCATATATATATATATTATATTATATATATATATATATGTGTGTGTATATATATATATGTATGTATGTACGCAAAATACTGCATGAAAAAACACAAAAATCGTTTTAAACTTACAAACGAACAATAAATATATACTGCAATTCATTGATATATTTATATAAGCAAAACACTGCATGCAAAAAACACAAATCTTCTTCCAACAAAAAAGAATAATAATAATAATAATAAAAAGTTTTTTCTTTCTTTTTTCAACCCTATACGTTGAACTGGGATACGCCTTTTTTCACGTACTTAAATTCCTTTTATAACAACAAAAGAGAATAATAATAAAAAAGTTAATTTTTTTTCATAATAATGCGTTTAACTGGGACATATTTTTTTTCACAACTTTATTTATTGACACTAATGTTAATCTTACTTGCCGAAAGCAACTTTATTCGAGTTACCGAGTTTTTCGCTATTTCCTTATCCTCTTCTATCTAGAAAGAACGTTTGTTTTCGTTTTCATTCCGAGTCGTCTCCAATGCCGATGATTTCGTAGAGCAGAATCGAATGCGTTCGACTCTCCGCGATCCGCAAATGTGAAACCGTTTCCGAATGAGATGCGTTTACAGAATCGAATACGTTTGACTTCTGTAATTTCTTATTCCTTTTTTTGAAGAACGTTTCAAAGTTTCTTTCAGTGACCCAACCAATTCCACTGCGGTCCGTCCGTCTTTCGTTGACGGTCAAAGACTTTCAAAATTTTCTCCAATTTCAATAATTTCTCCATTCTCCATTGTGGGGATTTACGTCAATGCTATGCGTCGCATATGACGTTTTGAAGAGGAATTAAATTCGTAAAATTCCTCTCCGCGTGCCCAATAATTGTCGTTGCGGTCGGTCGAAACAGAAGATAAAATATATAACGGTCCTCTCTTCCAAAGAAGTGAGTGATTCACTGCTAAAATCCGACATTCGTTTCGGATGTGTTGATTAACTTGTAGCGGGGTTTCTGACTGAGCAAAGGTTTTCAAAATCTTGGCAGGGTCGGCAGTGTCGGCGAGATGATGATATTCTTCGTTTCACCATCTCCGATGTTTAAGATATTCTCAATATGTCGCTTTCTTGCGCCGACATTAAAGTTTGCACTGCTTACGTCCACGGTTATTCTTCTCAAATTTACTTAATCTGACTGCGAGTTACGACAATGTTATCTTTCGGTCAATGGCGTCCCCTCCCTCAGTCCGTTGTGGGAGTGGAATGCTTCTCTCGTGGACGGATATAAATGACAAGTTACCTTTTTCATTCAGTCTTTATTTCGCAAGGATAGATCACTTTTAAGATATTAGATTTCTTTTACAGTGCAGAGTAATTAGAAAATCAAATCCTTAACACTACACTTACTTAGAGAGCAAAGGGCGAGGCACGCACTCACCAGAGGGGTAAGGCTTCGACTGCTCCTCTCAAGGTGTTTTCCCTGGAGGAACTCCCGCGGTGCAACATTTACAAAAGATTATTAAAGTGCAAAGTTTGTCTAACAGTGACATTAGCAAAAGAATTTATAACATTTTGGTTCTACACTGAACTGCTTTATGTGATTTATCATATATTAGCGAAAAGAACATTTAGAATTTAGGAGTCTCTTTTTAAGATTATAGATGTGGCATCTGTGGAGAGCATCGTTAGGCTTATCGAAAGGATGCCAGACAATCTACTGGGCATTGAGGCAATTTATACAAATATTAAAAATTTAACGGATTCATATTTTAATTTATGAGAACAGAATAATACAGTATTTTTAAATTTTAACAAAAATTTATTTCTTGTGAAAAACCTTTTCCATATATACATACTGTATATATATATATAATATATATATACTATATAAGATACAAACCAACAAGGAAAAGGAAAAATGAAGTACACTTTTGGACGATATTTACAACAACTTATGTTGAAGATGCGGAACTCGGAACAGAAAATTAAACAATAGATTGGAGGATTTAATTCGTAATATCATAGTTACTGGAAAAAAAGTGATTTTAGTAATATTATTAACTTGTCGTCCCATGAGCTAGACTTCTAAACGAAATGTGCTTTAGGTTATGGCTTAGGATTCTCTGTCCCAAAAAAGTCCAGCAGCTTACTGATTGTTAAATCTTTTATCAATTTTGAAAAACAGTAATATATGCGAAAGTGAGGTGACTTTAGCCAAAGGCTGTGTGTGTGTATAGTACTTTTAATACGAGGTATGAATCGAATTATCCTTTGAGGTTTGAAAAAGCCCTAAAAACACTTAAAAATAACGATTCATTACATATTACTAAAGTGGACAAATCTAATTCGATCGTTATCATGGACAAAAACAGTTACATTGAAAAGATGAATACTTTATTGAGTGACTGCGATACGTACATACCTCTAAACAGAAACCCACTGGAGAATGTTAATAAAATGTTTAACAGAAAATTAAGAGAATATTAAAAAATAACTATAATGGGCTTTCTAAGCAGTTTCTTAGTATTAATCCGTCACTACCTTATTTGTACGGTTTAGTAAAAACACAAAGTTAACAATCCCATGACGCCTATTGTTAGCTCAGTAGGCTCCGTAACCTATAAGCTATCTAAATGGTTAGTTAGTTTATTAACGCCGTTAGTTGGCTCTGTTTCCAAATCACATATTGTAAATAGCATGGATCTTATTGACAAACTGAAGTTTCTAATGACCCTAATTTCAAACTGATAAGTTTTGATGTATGCTCGTTATTCACAAAAGTCCCTGTTGATGACCTACTTGAATTTTTAAAAGATAAGATCTCTGAATATTCTTTCCCTGTTCAACAGAACTCTTATTGAGTTAATTAAGCTCTGCATTAAAGATTGTAAATTTCAGTCTGAAAATAAGTTTTATGCAATGTCGTTTGGATTGGCGATGGGAAATCCCCTCTCACCGGTATTAGCTAACTTATATATGGAATTTTTTTGAATGGAGAATTTTGCCTACAATTGTTAATTTTAACCTTGTTTGGTACCGGTATATAGATGATATTTTATGCCTTTGGCTTAACATTTTGGGTGTTGACTTATTTCTTGGTAGGCTCAACAATTTAGTCCCATCTATTAAGTTCACGGTTGAAAAAGAAAATGATGGAAGCTTATCTTTTCTGGATCTAAAAATTCGGAGGTGCGTGAATCAGTTCAAATTGGAAGTTTTTCATAAGCCTACTAATAATAACTCTTATGTGCATTTTTATTCTGATCATCATCCCTCGATTAAATCTTCTATTTCCTCTGCTATGTTTCTCAGAGAATTGAGAGTTGTCAGTCCTAAATTTTTTGATTCCGAGTTATGCACTATCATGAATATAGTACTAAATTACTGTATGTTATCCTATTTCATTTCTAGATAACTGCCTTAGGAAAACCAAGAATAGGTATTATAATAGTGTAACTGTAAAGGAATGTGAGCGTAAAAATATCGTTAGCCTACCTTACCATGTTAATTTTCATTATCTTCCGACTTTACTTAAAGCAATTGGTATCAACGTAGTCTTTAAGTATAATAATACTGTTAAATCACGCCTAATAAAGAATAGCCCGGATAATGCGGTTGGCTTTGTGTATTTGATCGGATGTAGAGTTGCCCGTATATGTAATGTTCCTCGTCTCACAGACGACTCCGTACATGTGACAACGCCGCAATGATAGTCAAGGTACCCCAACTGGGGGGAAGGTGGGGTGGAGGGGGAACAACCGAGTCCAACAACATATAACACAGACATATACTGTATATCTAAAGGACAACTGATTGTGCAGTCATTCACATACAGGTAATTATAATGTAATATCTGTGTTCATAGAGATAAACAATTAATATGATCGTGAACAGCGTTGAACTCCATGTAGTTTACTCGTTTTATACAGTAACTAGCGGAGCGGCCCGGCGTTGGTCGGGTGGAAGTTGAACGCTATGCCCGGTTAGGTTAATTGAATGCCCAGTTAGGTCAACTGAATGCCAGGATAGGTTAATTGAATGCCCGGTTAGGTCAATTGAATGCCCGATTAGAGTAATTGAATGCCCGGTTAGGTAAATTGAATGTCGGTTAGGTTAATTGTACACCCTTGACGACTGTTTAGGTTAAGTCGTGATATTTTCGTTAGTTTTAACGAAAATATCACGACTTAACATAATGAATCGTGAAGGGCATACAGATGACCTAACCGGGCATTCAATTAACCTAACCGGGCATTCAATAATTTACCGTAGGTTTCGATATATATATATATATATATATATATATATAATATATATATATATATGTGTGTGTGTGTGTGTGTACTGTGTGTATATATATATATATATTACAGTGCCCGCGAAAAGTATCCGATCACCCTTGAAATTTGTATTTTTTACATAAAAAACAATGTTTAAATGTATACTAACCTTATATTAGTATTTTGTCATCTGTCCTTTGGTTTGGATGACTTGTTCTAGACATTTTGGCATGGATTTAATCAAGTTTTGACAAACTTCCACTGATATTTCCTTGCACCATACCTTTTTGATGGCCTCTTGTAATTTTTCGACTGAGCCAGTGTCGTGGCATTCAACATTATTTTTTTTATTAGCCACAGATTTTCTATCGGATTGAGATCTGGACTATTACCAGGCCAATCCAAAATATCAAATTTATTGTCAGTAATCCATTTTGTCACTATTTTGGCCCTGTGACATGGTGCACCATCATGCATGTATGTTTTTGTCCTTTGGATTGCCATTGCCATTGGAAGTTTATCCTGTAGCATTGCTAAATACCGTGCACCATTCATAGTTGTGTTCTTCGGAAGAAAATATAAGTTTCCACGCCCATAGTAACCGAAACAACCCCAAACCATCACACTTGGAGGGTGTTTCATTGTCTTTAGGGTGTATTTAGGGTCCATCCTATTTGAGCCAATAGGCCGGCGAACCTTTTTTGGACAACTTCTGAATGTCAAAAATGTCGACTCATCGCTAAATAAAACCTTCTTCCAGTCATCAACAGTCCAATGAATGTATTTTTTACAAAATGCGACACGTTTTTTACGCATTTTTTCATTAATGAACGGTTTCTTAGCAGCATGGCGAGATGGTAATCCGAGTTCTTTTTGGAGCCGCTCCTGGATAGTTCGTTCAGAAACACCAGATAACAAATTATTCATATTAAATTTTATTTCTTTCGCAGTTATTGTTGGGTTTTTCAATACTAAACGTTTCATAAGTTTGTTCGCGAATTTGTTTTTCTCGGTCTGCCAGATCGTTTTTTAGGGACTGGCGTGGTTAGGCCACCATTGTTCTTAGCCCGTGAAACCCATAAATTAACGGTACTTTGGGATATGTTTAATTCCTTAGCTATCTGTCTCTGTGATTTCCCACATGCATGCAAAGCAACAATAGCACCTCGACAATCACTCTTAAGTTGTTTTTTAGCACACATTATATATAAATTTTATTTACACCACTTTCTGTAAAAAAAAAAAAAATCAAGAAATTTACACAAACAGTGAAATCTGACAAATTTGAGACACAGCCACCCAACGAAGGCTACCAGAACACTAATTTGAGAATGCGTTGGATAGCTCTCATATCAGCGAGCAACCTCAAAGTTACCAGATGTCGCTAGAACAAATAGAAAGTGAATTACGTGTCTCTGAATATTAAGGGAAAATATTGTATTTTCTTGAGTGATCGGATACTTTTCGCGGGCACTGTATATGATGAATAAAACCACGAAGGAAAGGAAACACAGATGGTGCTCAAGCGCTTTCGTCTAATGACATCCTCAGGAACACTGAAGTACATAAAGAGTTACAACCTATATATAGGTTACAGAAAAAAAAAAAATCTATATATATATATATATATATATACAATAAACGGAAAAACAAAATTAAAGGATTGAAGGGGGCACACAAATTTATAAGGAAAAACTATCGATTTTTAGCACAAGATTAAAAGATTGTTTCCAACCAATGTTATAGATAAAAAAAATATATATATATATATATATACAAATTTATACTGGAAATCTGCCCGGGTTTTAGCACTCTGCTCTTTTTTGTAAAAAAAAAAAAAAAAATTGAACAATTATCGATTTTTAGCACAAGATTAAAAGAATTGTTTCCAACCAATGTTATAGATAAAAAATAAAATATATATACAAATTTATACTGGGAATCTGCCCGGGTTTTAGCATATCGATTTTTAGCACAAGATTAAAAGAATTGTTTCCAACCGATGTTATAGATAAAAAAATAAAATATATATACAAATTTATACTAGAAATCTGCCCGGGTTTTAGCACTCTCCCCTATTTTTTGTATATAAAAATTGAAAAATAAAAGTTAGTGGCATACAAATTTACCAAAGATTTAGCGTTCTACCTTTCTTATCTAAATCTGTTCTGAAAGAATTCAAAACAACAGGATCGAGTTGAAAAAGACATTTGCTTATGTTGAAGTTATTTGTTAGTTGGATAATGGCAGACTCAAGAATATTTCTATTAACAATGTTGCTAGAATGAAATAAACTGAAGCATTATTCCAATCAATACAGTGGGATAACTCTGACAAATGGACAAAAAGAGCACTGGACAACTGTCCTGTTCTAACGGAATATTGATGCTGTTTTATACGTGTGTGCAAATCCTTTCCCGTCTGACCTATGTAAAAGGAATCACATTGTTTACAACCAATTTTATAGATAATGCCTGAATTATTGGTAGGGCTATTTTTTACTATGATATTTTTCACAATATTGTTATATGAAAATACTACATTAATATCCAAAAGTTTAAATACATTAGCAATGCCTAAAAAGCCCGGGAAAAATGGAAGTACTAAAATATTTTTTGACAAAGTACCAGTGTTATTATTGACGCGATAGAAAGTTCGTTTTGCCTTGTTGAGACAAGATTCCATAAACGCAGATGGATAACACAGATCACTTCCAATACCGTTGATTTTTTCTAATTCGGCATCGATGTATTCCGGACTGGCGATCCTAAGGGCGCGGAGAAACATTGAAGAAAAAATGGCCTTCTTAGTGGGGGTGTCATGTCCCGAGTAAAAGTGTACGTAGGACAAATTGTTTGTTTTTTTCCGATAGATACTAAACTTAAAACCTGGGCTTTCCCTATGTACACGCACATCCAAAAATGGGATTGAATTGTCTTTTTCCACTTCCAAAGTAAACTTAATGGAGGGGACTCGATCATTTAACTGAAGGAGGAAGTTATCCAGGTCACGATTCATGGGCCAGATACACAAAATATCGTCGACGTACCGCAACCAAAGGATGCCAACCCCCAGGATTCTCGGAATGTAAGTAATTTCGAAAAACTCAATATAAATATTGGAGAGGATGGGCGACAAGGGGTTGCCCATGGCCATCCCAAAAACTTGTTGATAATACTCGTTATTGAAAGTGAATTTACAGTCTTTGATGCAAAGCTTAAGTTCCAAAACAATGTGTGAAGGTAGTGGCAGGTCATACTTATGTAATTCTTGGGAGAGAAAGTCAAGCATATCGTCAATCGGCACTTTTGTAAACAATGAACAAACATCAAAACTGATCAATCTATCGTTAGTTTCAGTACGTGCATTATTCAATTTTTCAGTAAGATCCATGGAATTTTTTACATGTGAATCAGAGATAGTTCCGAAAATGGGGGACAAGACTTTGACAAGCCATTTGGAGAGTTTAAAAGTAATAGAGCCCACCGAGCTAATAATAGGGCGCATAGGGTTGCCAGGTTTGTGGGTTTTAATGAGACCGTAAAGGTAGGGCAGAGAAAGTGAAGTGGACATGAAAAGCGGAATTAAGTCCTTATGATCTCTGAGAATGCGTTTCAAGCCACTATTAAATGATTTGATGACGTCATCCTGCGGGTTCTTCCTAAGTTTGCTGTATGTGGCGGGGTCCTGGAGAAGCTCGTTCATCTTTCTGATGTAGTCCACTTTGTCCATAATAACATTAGTGACGATGCAAAAAGTGCCCTTGGATATGGTATGTCCTTTTTTATTGTTAAAAAACCTTCGGCTTTACAAATTTGTTACAGTCTCGCTTGTTTTGAAAAACAGTGTAATCTCCTTCAGTATTTGTTTAACATAGTTAAAGGCCTAGTTTATAGTGCGGCGAATAGTAATTACGAAGATAACTTTCATAAACGTTTTCGCAATAGCCTCTCACAATTAAAAAAAGATGGGGAGCTCCATATTACTAAAGCAGACAAGGCTAACACCATAGTTATTATGGACAAAGTAGACTACATCAGAAAGATGAACGAGCTTCTCCAGGACCCCGCCACATACAGCAAACTTAGGAAGAACCAGCAGGATGACGTCATCAAATCATTTAATAGTGGCTTGAAACGCATTCTCAAAGATCATAAGGACTTAATTCCGCTTTTCATGTCCACTTCACCTACCTTTACGGTCTCATTAAAACCCACAAACCTGGCAACCCTATGCGCTCTATTATTAGCTCGGTGGGCTCTATTACTTATAAACTCTCGAAATGGCTTGTCAAAGTCTTGTCCCCCATTCTCGGAACTATCTCTGATTCACATGTAAAAAATTCCATGGATCTTACTGAAAAATTGAATAATGCACGTACTGAAACTAACGATAGATTGATCAGTTTTGATGTTTGTTCATTGTTTACAAAAGTGCCGATTGACGATATGCTTGACTTTCTCTCCCAAGAATTACATAAGTATGACCTGCCACTACCTTCACACATTGTTTTGGAACTTATTAAGCTTTGCATCAAAGACTGTAAATTCACTTTCAATAACGAGTATTATCAACAAGTTTTTGGGATGGCCATGGGCAACCCCTTGTCGCCCCTCCTCTCCAATATTTATATGGAGTTTTTCGAAATTACTTACATTCCGAGAATCCTGGGGGTTGGCATCCTTTGGTTGCGGTACGTCGACGATATTTTGTGTATCTGGCCCATGAATCGTGACCTGGATAACTTCCTCCTTCAGTTAAATGATCAAGTCCCCTCCATTAAGTTTACTTTGGAAGTGGAAAAAGACAATTCAATCCCATTTTTGGATGTGCGTGTACATAGGGAAAGCCCAGGTTTTAAGTTTAGTATCTATCGGAAAAAAACAAACAATTTGTCCTACGTACACTTTTACTCGGGACATGACACCCCCACTAAGAAGGCCATTTTTTCTTCAATGTTTCTCCGCGCCCTTAGGATCGCCAGTCCGGAATACATCGATGCCGAATTAGAAAAAATCAACGGTATTGGAAGTGATCTGTGTTATCCATCTGCGTTTATGGAATCTTGTCTCAACAAGGCAAAACGAACTTTCTATCGCGTCAATAATAACACTCGTACTTTGTCAAAAAATATTTTAGTACTTCCATTTTCCCGGGCTTTTTAGGCATTGCTAATGTATTTAAACTTTTGGATATTAATGTAGTATTTTCATATAACACTATTGTAAAAAATATCATAGTAAAAAATAGCCCTACCAATAATTCAGGCATTATCTATAAAATTGGTTGTAAACAATGTGATTCCTTTTACATAGGTCAGACGGGAAAGGATTTGCACACACGTATAAAACAGCACCAATATTCCGTTAGAACAGGACAGTTGTCCAGTGCTCTTTTTGTCCATTTGTCAGAGTTATCCCACTGTATTGATTGGAATAATGCTTCAGTTTTATTTCACTCTAGCAACATTGTTAATAGAAATATTCTTGAGTCTGCCATTATCCAACTAACAAATAACTTCAACATAAGCAAAGGTCTTTTTCAACTCGATCCTGTTGTTTTGAATTCTTTCAGAACAGATTTAGATAAGAAAGGTAGAACGCTAAATCTTTGGTAAATTTGTATGCCACTAACTTTTATTTTTCAATTTTTATATACAAAAAATAGGGCAGAGTGCTAAAACCCGGGCAGATTTCCAGTATAAATTTGTATATATATTTTATTTTTTTATCTATAACATTGGTTGGAAAGAATTCTTTTAATCTTGTGCTAAAAATCGATATGCTAAAACCCGGGCAGATTCCCAGTGTAAATTTGTGTATATATTTTATTTTTTTATCTATAACATTGGTTGGAAACAATTCTTTTAATCTTGTGCTAAAAATCGATAATTGTTCAATTTTTTTTTTTTTTTAATGCAAAAAAGAGCAGAGTGCTAAAACCCTTGCAGATTTCCAGTATAAATTTGTGTATATATATATATATATTTTTTTTATCTATAATATTGGTTGGAAACAATTCTTTTAATCTTGTGCTAAAAATCGATAGCTTTTCCTTATAAATTTGTGTGCCCCCTTCAATCCTTTAATTTTGTTTTTCCGTTTATTGTATATATATATACAGTATATATAGATTTTTTTTTTTCTGTAACCTATATATAGGTTGTAACTCTTTATGTACTTCAGTGTTCCTGAGGATGTCATTAGACGAAAGCGCTTGAGCACCATCTGTGTTTCCTTTCCTTCGTGGTTTTATTCATCATAAATACTTTTCACGTGTTACTTTCGTGAAATAATTTTCATATATATATATATATATATATATATATATATGCATATAACTGCAATGACCGCGCAGTATATAAATGAATAGAAACGACATAAGTGTTAAGGAACGCTTCTGCACACGAGGAGGAGAGATAACGAATAATGAAAAATGAGGCGAACCGCCCGGGAATCGAACCCAGGGCCTTCCAATTGCCGGTTGGACGCTCTACCATTATGCTACGGACCTCACTCAATCACAAATCGAAATTCTCCCACATAGGGCAGAAACCAATGCCCTGAGAGGGCACCCTCGCAAATCGTGAATATGCGCATATAACTGCAATGACCGCGCAGTATATAAATGAATAGAAACGACATAAGTGTTAAGGAACGCTTCTGCACACGAGGAGGAGAGATAACGAATAATGAAAAATGAGGCGAACCGCCCGGGAATCGAACCCAGGGCCTTCCAACCGGCAATTGGAAGGCCCTGGGTTCGATTCCCGGGCGGTTCGCCTCATTTTTCATTATTCGTTATCTCTCCTCCTCGTGTGCAGAAGCGTTCCTTAACACTTATGTCGTTTCTATTCATATATATATATGTATATATTGTGTGGGTATATGTATATATAATATATATTATTGATGTAGGTCACATCCGCATCCGCATCCGCGGAACATCCGCACATTTTCTCGCATCCGCATCCGCGTCCGCATCCGCACTTTGGACTGCGGATGTCGTGCGGATGTGGACCGTTGAGATAAAACGTCATTAATAAGCGGAAATTATCAAATTCTACTATATTAATAGAACTAGTTCATTGTGCGCAAAAGTGATGCAAGAGACAAGACGAGAGGCTGTTCTTGTATGAAGTTACTCTCTTGCAACCTACTTAGATCCACGTTACAAAGCTAAGTTATTTTCACCTAGTACATTAGAACGAGTTAAATCATCACTTGGCAAAGCAGTTGAAGAGCTTCAATCTCTTGAATCTGTCGCTTCGCCACCCACCAAAAGAATAAAAGTTTCAGTGACAGAACCAACACCTTCAACAAGCAAATCTATCATAGAATCTGTCTCTCAGTTTCTTGAGTCAAGCAGCAATGACGAGACCTACGCGATGTCAAAAGATGTAGTAAAAATGATCGAGAGCTATCACCAAGAAAAACGCCTGGCTGCATGTGACAATCCTATTAGTTGGTGGAAAAATACGCAGAATATCTATCCATACTTGAGTAAACTTGCAAGGAAACATTTAGCCTGTCCTCCAACAAACGTACCAAGCGAGAGATTATTTAGCAGTGCTGGATTAATATATGATGAAAAGAGAAACAGACTGGCAGCAGAAAAGGCAGAAAAATTAATGTTCCTTAGCATAACCTTCCTATAATTAAGTTTGAACATTAAACGATGAACATCTTAGTTTACTTTATTTTAATTACTCATTTATAAATATGCCTAATAAAACTTTAAACTTAATATAAATAGTTATCAAGCTAATTAAAGATCTCTTTCTATAAGGGTGGAGGTTGGGGAAAGAGGTCGGTGGGGTGCATTTGAGTTGGGTTCACGTCCCGCATCCTGGTAACACAATTATGGTTTCTAATTGTGGCTGAAACTCAACAAAATATAACGAATTTATTTGCAGACGAATTCACTAATTGATTTCTATATTAGTTAGATGCTCGATATTATTTTATATGTTCAGAGAAAAGTACAGCAATTATTGTACAATTAATCAATTATATTACATTATAGCTACAGCTCTCTCTATATAATAACTTATTATATACGTTAAACACAACAAATCTCGAATACATCCTAAAAAATAACGAAAATGTAGACATCCGCATCCGCATCCGCATCCGCGGATGTTGAAATCAAACATCCTCATCCGCATCCGCATCCGCGGATGTGAAAAAATGACATTCGCTACATCACTAATATATATATATATATATATATATATATATATATATATATATACATGTGTGTGTGTGTGTGTGTGTGTGTGTATATATACATAAAATGCGCCGCGGTGGTGTAGTGGTTAGCGTCGCTGACTACGAATCCATCGGCCCCGGGTTCGAGACACGGTGACGGCAGCCGGCGCGCAGCAAAACCCAGCTGTTCATCCTTCCACAATAAAAGAAAGTGGTTGGTAGATAAATGGTACCCTGGGTGGTCTAGTGGTTAAGACGCTGGGCTGCTGGTGGGGCGTGGTTCTGATTCCACGTTAAACTGTAGGTCTAAGGTGGAGTGAAAAGCTTGACCTTCGTCAGAATGAAGAATTCGGGCGAAAGCTTACCAAAGGTTATGCTAGAGCTCCGTCCATTTTATGACGTGTCTCTTATAGAGCTCCTCTCATTTTATGTCACTATCTTTTATGACGTGTCTACGATGTCACTATCTTTCAACCAATCCGGAATACAGAGGCCTCCATCGGCCTCAGTTGACCTCGGAAGCTGGCATCACATAGCCTATGTTCTTCCCCGGCCTCAGTTACTCCTATTCCCGAAATCTCATCCAAATCTGGCCAGCGGTTTGGCCGGCCAGAAGAAAGAAAGTTCGCAGGCAGTTCGATCGTCACAATTATTAGTATACTGTAGATAAGGTTCCATTATGATTACTACAAGTCTAGATGAACAGCTACTACAGTACAACTTTTTATATACTTGTGAATTTGAACCAAAATAAACATTACACAACCAACCTCCACACTCCCTCATTCTCCTTCCCCACCCACCAGTCTTCTTTCTATTGGGCTTGTTCATCATTATCATTTACTCATCATCCTTTTTAGATGTTTTTCGTTTCCATCCTCAACCTGTTTTGTTTTTCGCATCCCCAGTTTGTGAGTGGTGAGAAAGTGTTTTGGAAACAGTAGATAATGATAATCCAGCTTTAGCAGCTATTTGTCTTTGAGTGTTGCCTTCCTTATGGAGAACAATAATTTTCAACCTATTCTTGTATGAAATTTCTTTATTTGGAGCCGTTATACTATCATTCTGTAAAAAAAAATTAGAAAATGAGACATTTTTTGTATTAAAGTTTAACAAATAAAGTGATATTTTTAAAGAAACTTGCGATTACATGAGGGTATAAACAACATGTGTGATTCATTAAATCGATACAACATGTTACATAAAAATTGAATCGTATATTTACCAGTAAAGAACCTGGACCTCAAAATTAGCAAAATCAATAAAAACTAGTGGTTTACTGATTCGTCGGCATTGGCAGAATCGGCCATTTTTTGGGCATTGGCATCGGCCAAATTTAGTTGATTCTCTTACTGATTTGAAATTTTAAAATTTTCATTACAAAACAAAATCTATATTTACAGAAAATTGAACACCAAGAACACTATAATAATTTATACTCATTTCAAAGTGTAATTATATAAAAATATTTTACATTCACAAAAATGGCAAAGCATAATAAGTTAAGTTGCCCATAAATTTACGTTTTCTCGACTAGCTAATCTCTAAATATTATAAACTATTGTAATGTAATTGTAACCGGTTGTGTAATGTCTATTTCTGGTTCAACTTCAATAGTATATAAAAAGTTGTATTGTGGTAGCTGTTCATATAGACTTGCAGTAATCATAATGGAACCTTATTACTGTATAAGACTAGTAAACTACATGGAGTTCAACGCTGTATACGATCATATTAATTGTTTATCTTTATGAACACAGACATTACATTATAATTACCTGTATGTCAATGACTGCACATTCAATTGTCCTTTAGATATACAGTATATATCTGTATTATATGTTGTTGGACTCGGTTGTTCGCCCTCCACCCCACCTTACCCCCAGTTGGGGTACCTTGACTATCACTGCGGCGTTGTCACATGTAAGGAGTCGTCTGTGAGGCGAGGAACATTACATATGCAGGAAACTGTACACAATGTAACTCAGTATATATAGGCCAAACTGTTAAAATGTTTAATATTCGGGTAAAACAGCTTAAATGTGCGTGTAGAACAGCAAATAATTCAAATGCCTTGATGAGCCATATGTATAGATGCAATCATAGTATCAAGTGGGATAGTTCTAAAGCACTCGTTAAAAACACAGATATAATTGAAAGGAATATTCTAGAATGTGCATTTATCCACTTTAAAAATAATTTCAATAAAAGTGCGAAAATGCATAAAATTGACAACATCCTGTTAAAATACCTTTTGCCTTTAATCAACTCTTGTTAATCATGTGCTAATCTTTTCATTTTCCTGTCCCGTTGTACATATGTATAAATTTTCGTCATCTCGCCTTTTCCCTTCATTCCCTGACGAGGTGTACTTCTGAATACACGAAACGCCTTGAAATCATTTTTCCTTTTCCTTGTGGTTTGTATCATTCATTCATGTCACGTGTTTAATTGTGAAATTGATCCCATTTATATATATATATATATATATATTATATATATATATATATAAAATATATATATAAAATTTAGGGTAGGGTCCTAGCCATAGGTTAAGTAAATCATATTTCCCTTGCGACACCCTGCGTTTTTTCCTTTTCATAAAATATGCTTATGGTGAAATTTCAGTAAAATCAACAAATATTTAAAGATCGCTACCGATGGGTGAAGTTCTATATATTTTTTTTTGTGTAGGAAGGAGGGGACAAGGGCAAATTCCCGCAAAAGCGCTGCTCCCATAGAAGAAGAAGAGAGCCAAAATCAATGTAGGGGTATTCGAGATGCCTAGACACTCTGCGTTTGAAAGATGGGAGGTCATAGACAGGAGGAAAGATGGATTGAGAAAGATTGTTCCAGAGTTTACCGGTTGAGTAGATGAAAGACTGAAAATGCCGATTAACCCTTGCATTAGATCAGGGGTCACCAACCATTTTTTTGTTCACCGCCCACTTTTACGATTTTTTGAAAATTAAAAAAGCTTATCGCCCACCTTAGATCAAAAAGAATAAATCAACATAATCGATAAAATAAATAATGAAATAAATTTTTAATTACCTTTAATGTGAGCCCACTAGTGGGCGCTACCGCCCAGGTTGGTGACCCCTGCATTAGATAGTTGAACAGGAAAGAAATGAGAAAGTGTAGAAAGTCTGGTACTGCGTGCTCTCCTTAAAGGAGGAGGCATGCAGTTAGAGAGTTCAGAAGAACAATGTCCGTTATGATAGCGATAGTAAAGAGAGAGTAAGGCAGCATTGCGGCGGAGAGAGAGAGAGAGAGAGAGAGAGAGAGAGAAGACGATCAGTAAAAGGCGGGGAAATGATGAGACGAAAAGCCTTTGATTCCACCAGCTCAAGTACGGCTGTGTGAGTTGAACCAACCCACACATGAGAATCATACTCCATCCAGGGGCGAACAAGCCCCCTGTACAGAGACAGCAACTGAGTGGGGGTGAAGAAACGATGGAAGGCAGTACAGCACACCTAACCTCTTAAAACCTGTTTTAGAAAGAGAGTATATGTGATCTTTCCAGGAAAGACCACGAGAAAAGGAAACGCCAAGAATGTTAAGAGAAGAGGAAGGATTGAGTTGTGTGTTATTGAAGGTAAGGGGATAGTCGTGTGGAAGATTGTGACGAGTAGACAGATGAAGGAACTGTGTGTTTGAGGCATTGAAAGCAACAAAGTTTTCTCTGCCCCACTCAGATATAGCAGAAAGGTCAGAGGTCAGGTGCTCCATAGACGCCTCACGCGAATCATAGAGTGAATGTTGAGAGGGACGCTTTGGGAAGCTGGTGGAGAAGCGAAGAGTGGAATCATCGGCATAGGAATGAATAGGACAGGAAGTGCGAATTTAAAGATCATTAATAAATAAAAGAAAAAGAGTGGGTGACAGGACAGAACCCTGAGGAACACCACTGTTAATAGCTTTAGGAGAAGAACAGTGGCCATCTACAACTACAGTTATAGATCGGTCAGAAAGGAAATTCGAGATGAAGGCACAGATAAAAGGATAGAAACTGAAGGAGGGCAGTTTCGAAATTAAAGATTTGTGCCAGACTTTATCATAAGCTTTTGATATGTCTAGCACATTAGCAAAAGTTTAAACGAAATGTCGAAAAGAGGATGAACAACAGTCAGAGAGACATGTAAGAAGATCGCCAGTAGATCGTCCCTTGCGGAACCCATACTGACGATCTGAAAGAAGATTGTGAAAAGAAAGGTGTTTAAGAGTCTTCCTATTAATGATAGATTCAAAAACTTTGGAAAGACAAGAAATGAAAGCAATTGAACGATAGCTGGAGGGTTGAGAGCAGTCACCCTTCTTTGGGACAGGCTGAATGAAAGCGAACTTCCAGCAGGAAGGAAAAGTACCAGATGAGAGGAAAAGACGAAAGAGTTTGCGTATGCATGGTTTCAGCACAGAAACAGAGTTCTTAAGAACAACAGGAGGAACACCATCAGGACCATACGCCTTCCCAGATATGGCAGTAAAAACATCTTTAGAAGAGATTCTAATTTCAGACATAATAAAGTTAGATGGGGAAGGAGATGGAGGAACAGCACCGGAATCGTCCAGGGTTGAATTGTAAACGAAAGTCTGAGTGAAGCGTTCAGCTTTGGCAGGAGAAGAGACGGCAACTGTGCCGTCGGCATGGAAAAGAGGAGGGAAAGAAGAGGAAGTAAAGTTGTTGAAGAGTTTCTTTGCTAGATGCCAGAAAGAGCGAGAAGAATTAGAATTGGATAGATTTTCGCATTTTCACATTTTCACATTTTCACCTATAAATGTACCGGTGTGCTACTTCCCCTTTATACATTACGTTAGAAAATAAACGCGACACTTAAGTACCGCTTCCTCTCATGGTGAGTGTTATCCCCTCAAAGGTGGAGGCTTATGGTAAGCAGCCACTCATTGTTGCCAGAAAGGCCCTGCGCCGATATCGTCTTTTTGAATTTAAATACTTCTCTCGGTGATCCTTCACCAACTGGAGAAGGAACTGCTTCTGCTCCTCGTTGTAGGTGTGAAGCTTATTGTACTCCTCCATTAAACCGACTATAGCCGTGTCTTTCACAACCTTGATGGCCCAAGCGATGGTCTCTAAAGAGAGAAAGTCGTCGTCATTGTACCAGTTGTCGGGATCTTTGCCCGAAACGAGACTGGAATTTCCAAAATGTTAAAGAACCTTTTTGTATTTGCGGAGACAAAGTCCTCCTGACCCTTTCCCTGGATCTCTTTAGCATCCAATATTTTCCTCTTCGTGGGACACTCTTCGTCTTCGTCTTCTTAATTTTTCCTTTGGTCTCTGATGGTAGGTCCCTGCCGGAGAAGGCCAGGGCGACTAGTTTTTCTAATAAGTACCAGAGTTGTCCACAGCATTTTCTCAGTCTCAGCAGCAACACTGGGACTGTCTGGCTTGTAGAGGTCCAGATTCTTCAGGAACTGAAGATCAATTGCTGGGACAGAAGAGGCATAGGAAAAGAACCAGGCTCACAGGTACAAGCGAACGACGAAGATTGAGATGTCTCCCAACTCTTTCTTCTCTCTTGTGGTAACCTTGAATTGGGCAGGGAACATTCACACCTTGGTGTAAATAGCCTTTGCCATCTATCATGAACCGAACTCCGCGGGGAGGCGTGCTTCCAAGAAAAAGAGTGATGATATTCAAGAATTCCCTGTAATTATTACGAGGATGGTGCATCTCGCGTTGATCTTCGGAGAACTGATGACAACCTTTTTAGTGTCTGTGATGGCAATGGCTGTGAATTCGTCATCCAGAGTTGTTCCGTATCTGTTGAAATAAATGGGAAGCTATTTTGTTTGAAAGCATTTGAAGATTTGAATATCAGGCAGGACGAAGGCCCAATGAATGTAATTAATACTGCCCAGAGCACGATTTCTTGGATGTCGTGCCGATATCCGAAATACAGCAGATCCTTGCTGAGCCTTTGCTTTAGTAGGATACATGCTCCTTCCTTCGGCCCGGTATTGAACGTTGTGGTATCAAAATACATACCCTTGAGTCGGTTGACTAATGAGATAATTTCTTTACTGCTTCCTGAGGGAAGCTCGGCAGTGCAAGTAGTTGCTTAATTCCAGAATCAGTAACGAGGGTCAGTTTTCAGTCAGCAACTCCTTTCGTGTTATATCAGGTAGCAGTTTCCCATCCCAAAGCACCAGCAAAGGAACATTGGAGCTGAATTTCTCCTTAATGGCGTGAGCGATCTCCATCCTTAGTTTGATGTGGTCTCGGCGAATGGAGGAACGATTGATATTCTAGTCAGAAACGTGGTCGAGGCTCTCTGCTATGGAAGTTAGAAAGAGTTCACCAATCCAATCACTAATCTTGACTCGGTCGAGAGTGGCGTCAAGGTAGGGTCAAAAGCTTCTGTTATGGTATCTTTGTAGGCAAAGCACCAGATGTTGATGGGCCTTCAACAGCTCCCTCTATTTCAGCCGTTGTTCTGATTAATGAAACGAACAGGTAATTAGAACATGTGTTTAAAGGGATGTGTGCTAATAAACCTATACTTAACTATTATTACCATGAAACAAAAATAAAAACTGTCATATAAAAATTGGAAATACCACTCTTGCAAGGGAACATGAAGTTAAAGTGCTTAGCAGTAATTTAGACGAAAAACTAAACTTCAGAAGTCGTCTACAACATATCACATCCAAAATATCATTATTTCTTCTCATATTATTTAAACTAAAAAAGACTTCCTCAAAACGCACTCCTTACCCTATATTATTCCTTCATCCACCACATTTATTTCATTGTATTACAACATGTTGTAGCGCAAAGAAATAATCAAACATTTTAAAGTCATTCATAAAAAATGTCAGCAAACTCTCACGAATAATGATAACAGAGTCACCCTTTCCCAATGTTTAAAGAGCTAAATATTTTAAACCCAAGTGACTTTTACAAATTCATTGTTGCTGTCAATATGTTCAAAGTTAACAATAAAAATCAACATACATTACCCATTCAAAGAGCAATCACCTCCCATCAAATTCATCATCATTATAGCACTAGATTTCCCCCGAGATTTTATACGTAAATCAAACTATACAATGGAAACTGCAGGAAATGCATTCTGTTCCAAGGGAGCAGTTGTAATTCCCATATCGTATATATTAGACAGGCTTCATTACTAAATCTAAATATATTTCACAAATCACGAAAGTATTTCATAAGGTCCTAGTGATGTATAATTTCACTACGGCATTATTACGATAGTAATTAAGTTCCCATTTTGTAATTAACTACTGTATATGAAATGTGTTAATTTCATTAAGCACTATAAATTTCATAATTTATCCCAAATTATCTTCTTTTTTAAGCGTAAAACAATTCCTTGACTATCACGATAGCTGTGTTCAAGAAAAGTCTCGTGTAAGCCAAAATCGTGTTAGTCAAGCACGAGTTTCTCATAAGAAATAATGTAAATAGGGGGGGGGGGGGGGTGCGTTCCAAGTCCCAACTCAATAGACAAATTTATATTTTTACTCCGTTATTATGATATATTTTTGTTACTGCCTTTGTTTTTACCTATTTTTCTGGATATGTTATGAGTGAAAGTTATTAACAGAGAAAGGAAACAAGGATAAAGTCGTTAATGTAAAAGAATACTGTAGCCTGAGAACAGTACAAAGAGAAAACGGGTAAGTACAGTACAGTAGAAACTGAAAAAAACTAAACACCAATCAGATTTTAACAGTTTTAATGAAATGTAAACACTTGTACATAAATAACACACTTACAATATTAACCCTTTTACCTGTAAATGAAACATTTTAGTCATATAAAAAAAAGTCATAACACTTGCCAAGAGAATGATGAACGAATGCTTGTGGTGATGCGTGGAGTGGAGGATGGCGGAGGTGGAGTCACTGAGGAGAGGAGGGAGGCGATGGAGAGGGTTGAGGCAACTCAACCTCATCAGGGTTGTCAACATCGGGAGATGCTTCTCGCACTTCTTTTGGACGAAAAAATAAGGCAATAGGCTTCTGTTTTAGTCTAGATAATGTGGATGGTTGACATTCATCTGAAGTTTCAGCTGAAGGTTTTTCCGGAGTCGACTCGTCTCTTCCGTTTTTTCTCCCTCGCTTCCTCTCGCCCATACCACACTCGTACAAAAATTGTGTTAAACCAAGCGCGTTAGTCAAGGACGATATTAAATTTGTTGTGTTCATGTGTAAAATATCTCTCAAACACAATGGTAATTATGAATGTGTAACACCTTTGCAAAATTGTCAAATATCATCGTTTAAATGGCTCTATGTTCATTGATATGAATCACTGTATTAGTTTTATTTCCTGTAATTCTCTCCTTTGAAGTGAGAGACCGCCAAGAGTCATAGCTGCAATGGTTCAACACTTAAGTTGTAACATGGAACGTATTAATACAAAACAATTATATGCATTTATGATGCTTCCTCAATAAAAAACATTCTTCGTTTCTAAATAATATATCTTTCAGTGACTGTTTATTACTATATCAGTGTTGCTGATCTAGAAATAGCATTTGTTCCGGATATAACAATGCCATACCAATAGTATCCACTCAGCTGTCGTCCATTTGCCAATTGGAAGATATTCTAAGCAGTGATGTATGAAACTTACAGATACCCATCACTCTGGTAATGTTATAATGTTATTCAAATTGAATATGCATCAGAACATTGTTTCTCATTCATGAACCACCTATATATGTACTTATATATACTGTATATCAGGTTTTTGCTCTGTCTTTGTTATAACACAAAATAATATCTGAATCTATGTTCAATATTAAATGTAAATAAATAAATAAATAAATAAATAAATTTGGAATTTGCTCATGGCGCAATAATGCCAACCAATGGCTCTGTTCGTTCAGGATGACAGGTTTGCCATTACCATGAACACTGTCATCACGCCCGAAGATTTCTTCAGTTTTTACGAGACCATTTTCTATTCACTTCATTGTTAATATATATCCCCTTCTTGAATTTATATTTAATTATTCATTTATGTTTCCTTAATAATATGTAAACCAGAATAATGAATAGAAATAATTATGTTCTAAAGACATTTGGCAGTGAGTCAACCAACCAATCAGTGCTCACTCACTAAACATTCATTCATAGAATGTTACAACCGTATGTAGTACACAACAAATATATGCCAGGTGTCGTTATCTGTTCTCAAGAGTGTCCTACGAATAATGAGCGCAACTGTACATTACGAACGAAAAAGAGTTCCCGCCTGAGTCCATCATTTTCTTCGTGCTATTGCACAAGAAACGAATGTCAGATTCTTTCACAGCACATCAAAATTGACCAGAAAAATGTCTTCTGATCATTAATTGCCAGTTTGAGTTCAGCGGAATATTTACCATTCCTCAAGAACTTTAATAAATTTCAAAGCGTCCACGTGGGCAATGTTAAATCGGTGATCAAGGCTTAGCTTGACGTTCTCCTCCTTCTGCATCAACGTAGCTGATATGTGAAGATTCACTTTGTCGGGAACTTGAATTTGAGAAGCTACTGATAGTGTTGACCGGTAAAAGTTAATAATAGTGAACACTTTTTGTTTCATTTAAAAAAATAAAATGATCACTAAATTTCAAATAGCCTTTTATACCATGAATAAGTGTTTTTGGTAAGTTGAAATTATAAATAAGTCTATAAATAATAGTTAAACATGGGACTAGTTCGTTCCCGCGTATATACTCATTAGATATATAGTATTTACATATTTGGGCGATTAATTATATTAGTTAAAATCCAGATTGGGCTCCAAATAAATATAACCTAACCTAACCTACCTTACCTAACCTACAAAAAGGACTTGTGATTGTATGCTCTGTTTGGCAATTTATTTGGGGCCCAATATGGATTTCGGTTACTATAATTAATTGCCCGAATATCTGAATGTCTAATAACTATATGGTAGACGAACTAGTTCCATGTTTATCATGAAAATCAAAAATTCTAAAGTAATTACTTTAACCCAACCTACAAAAAATCCACTTAGTAACATGTGGTTGTGTTCTCTATTAAAAGTCTAATAAACAATTTATTATTTTTTTTAAATAAAACAAAAAAATTGTCCATTCTTAACCCTAGCCGTGTTGACCATAAGTATGACGAAGAATCAAGTGTTGGTTTAGTAATGTACAGGGTGTCTCAGAAGTCTCGCACCATAGGCTAATATAGTTTTATTTAATCTGCATAAAGCCTATAGTGCGCGACTTCTGAGACACCCTGTAGACAGTGGTTCCCTTCTCTTTCAATGAAGAAAAGGTTTTAATACCGCACTAAGCTGTTCAGATACTGTTTAGAACTTATCGTATATATTGGACTTCTGGAAACTACTTTTAAGACTTTTCTTCCGGAAAACTGTTTACTGAACAATTTAAATAAATTTGAAGGAATTTTATAATATTTTACAATGGTATTTTGTAACCTAAATTTAAATCTTTGTTTAGATAACGAATGATCATAAATGATGTCTTAAACGATATTAAAAATAAGTTCAGATACAATTATACAATCTAGTAATTAATCGTAACAATCTAACAATTGGCAGACATCAACAAACAATTTTTTAAGGGGAAATACCACGTAAGTTTTTATAAAATTTCATCTGACATTAAAAGAATTGTTACGCATTTTGTTTTTGTGAAACCTAATCGTCCTATTTTAATGAGAAATAAGAGAACGAAGCTTGTACATACTGTATTTTATTTGAAAATCTTTCGGAAAATGGTTTTCATCATCAGCAAACGTTTGCAAGTGAACCTAGAGTAAGTACAAACTCTCCGTTCTCTCATTTTTCACTAAAATGCGCTTTCCTAGGAACAAATCCTTCCAATTTAATGTATGGAAATATTTGATTTTATTCATTATACACACATATATGACACAATATAATTTTTGGTGAAATTACATTATTGCTTCATATTCGCTTTTTAAACAAAATACAAGCGAATTCATTAATAACATTTTATTTTGTTATTACATATACTGTATAGTGAAACCACGACAAGTTTTTATACGCCATTAAAGATTAGACATTAAGAACAACATTAAGAACGCAAGGATCATGTAAATGGAAAATTCCATCTAAACTTATTATAATGTTTGGTCATTAACGGCGGTCATTAGTCACTACAGTAATTTGGTTTCCTCGTATTATATGATAGTTTTTAATTAAAAATACTTTACATTTTATGAGTTTCATTTTAAAAAATTACAAAATTTTCGTGAATTATTAAACACACACACGTTCGTACACAGCGATGAGGTTACGTCGTTCGATTTTCAAAGTAGCATTTCAAAACATATTATAACTTATTTATAGACTGAAAATATTTTACGAACTGAGGAAACTATATAAAATTCATTTCTTTTATTGGAAGAGTACTTACTAAATTTAGGGTAAATTCTTATTGAATGATAACCCCCAAAAAAGTGAAATGCGAAACGAATGTGAATTTAAAACTTGCAATTCATTTATCACATTTATCGCTTCATGAGTTTTCTCTTCAGATACATATACAGGGTGTACATAAAGTCAGGATCTATTTTTGTGAAGCACTTGGAAATTATATGGAATTCAATCATAAAATGATAAAGTGGTAACATTTATTAAATAATTAAGAGTAGGATTCGACATGACGCCCATCAGTATCCCTGCACAGCTCAAATCGTTCCGCAGCATTTCTAAACACATTCTGGAGCATTTGCGGGGTTATGTTATCTGCAGCAGTTCGTATACGTGTACGTAAGTTTTCAAGACTCGTAATCTTCGTCTGATAGACGTGCGACTCGATAAAGCCCCATGCAAAGAAATCTAAAGGGGTTAAATCTGGTCATCTCGCGACACAAGGTCTGTTGCTTCCGCGTCCGATCCAGCGATTTGGAAAACGTCCATTTAGATAATCCTGATCAATTTTGGCATAGTGACAAGGAGCACCATCATGTTGATTCTAAGGGGATAGGATTCTTGTCATAACATGACGTAATGAGAATCTATAAATAGATCCATAAATTGTTTAAACTTCATTCTCTTCATTGGAATTGCATCGGAGTGACGTGTATTATTTACTTGTCAAGATGTATCGAAGAAGGAAGTTTGTTCCTCGAAAAAGGAAGTATGTTCCTCGAAGGAAAGTTAGATGGCGGTCAAAGGAGAAGATATTTACAGCTTCAATGAAATTTGTTTATTTGTCTAAAAATACTTTTGATGTTAATGCAGATGGATATTATTCATTGAGTTTGGATCTTTTAACTAAGGATGCTAAATCAACTATTTTAAAATTTAATTATTATCAAGTAACGGGTGTATCTTTTCATAGTATTCCCGGAATGAATATGTCTGGATATGTTATTAATTATGAAGATTCATTAAGTCGTAAGAAAGATGTTAGGGAAAGGTTAGAGGGACCTAATGTAGGGATATCTCCATCTCCATATGTAATTGTTCCCCATTGTGTTTTGTTTGAACCTAATATTGATTCCTCACATAGTGCAGAGCAAGTAATGAATCATCCCAGAACAAAGTGGTTCTCACCTTTTAAGGAGTTTAGAATGTATCGTAGACTGAAGCAGGTGTGTGATTTAGGTAAACAAGTAACTGCCCAATTCCCTAATACTTTAATTAAGATATCAACCAATGATTTAGCTAAACCATTAGGTCATATTTATGTTGGTAAATATACACCTGACGGATCTCAAAAAAATGAGTATGCATTTACATATGTTAATCGAATTGTATTTTATGTTAAGCTGTATGGTATGAAACAATAAAAAAAAAAAAAAAAAAAACTTTTTGGATTACCCTGTATTTTTTTGGATTACCCTGTATGCACACTTGCTCCGTAGTATTACCTAGGGAGCAAGTGTGCTGTGCTTTTAGACAGGAATAGAAACTGACGTCATGAAAACGTCATACATTTGAGATAATTTTATACATCCGGTCTACATCCTGTTTATGAGTGTCGTCATTGTTCAAAGAATTTGATTTCTATATTTAGACCATGTAGCCAGGGTTCTTTGCCATCTAGCCAGGGTTCTTTACCATGTAGCCATTAATCTTTTGGCAGCCTCGCAGAGTTAGCATGTCGGCAAAACTGTATTGATTACGGGTGCGTAGCTTAGTTGGACATTAAACCTTTGAAAGCAGAGTCAAGTATTCATGTGTGTAGAGTACGTAAGTTTTCAAGACTCGTAATCTTCGTCTGATAGACGTGCGACTCGATAAAGCCCCATGCAAAGAAATCTAAAGGGGTTAAATCTGGTCATCTCGCGACACAAGGTCTGTTGCTTCCGCGTCCGATCCAGCGATTTGGAAAACGTCCATTTAGATAATCCTGAACAATTTTGGCATAGTGACAAGGAGCACCATCATGTTGATAGACGACGGGGATAGTACCGTCATCTATCAACATGATGGTGCTCCTTGTCACTATGCCAAAATTGTTCAGGATTATCTAAATGGATGTTTTCCAAATCGCTGGATCGGACGCGGAAGCAATAAAAGACCTTGGCCAGCGAGATCACCAGATTTAACCCCGTTAGATTTCTCTGCATGGGGCTTTATCAAATCGCACGTCTATCAGACGAAGATTACGAGTCTTGAAAACTTACGTACACATATACGAACTGCTGCAGATAACATAACCCCGCAAATGCTACAGAATGTGTTTAGAAATGCTGCGGAACGATTTGAGCTGTGCAGGGATACTGATGGGCGTCACGTCGAATCCTACTCTTAATTATTTAATAAATGTTACCACTTTATCATTTTATGATTGAATTCCATATAATTTCCAAGTGCTTCACAAAAATAGATCCTGACTTTATGTACACCCTGTATATCGTTGATTTTTTTTCCGGCCAATGTTAATAATTTTATTTACTTGGTCATAGGTTTATTCTAAGTTTCTGTTTAAGAGGGAGACACTCTATAATACATATAAACATTGGAAAAGACAGTTCAAAATAGAAATATTCCTTCTTTCTTTCTTAAATTTTTCTTAAAATGTACAATACGTTTTATAGTTACATTTATATTATATATATATATATATATATATATACGCCTCGGTGATAGAATGGTTAGCATCGCTGACGATATGAAACTACCAGTCCCGTGTTCGATTCCCAGTCTCGGTGACGGCAGTCTACACGCAGCAAACCTAGATGTTCATCCTTCCATAGAATAAAAATCGGTTGGAAGATAAATGAGTAGCCTGGGTAGCCTAGTGGTTAAGACGCTGGGCTGCTGATCGGGAGGTCGTGGTCTGGATTCCATGTTAAGCTATAGGCTTAAGTTGGAGCAACAAGCTTGACCTTCGTCAGAATGAACAATTCGGGCGGAAGCAAACCCAAAGTTTAACCAAGGTGTATATCTATCTATCCATCTATCTATATACAGGGTGTTTATAAAGTCCCTGTCTATTTCAGTGAAAACGTAGCAAAAAGGGTAAAATTCAATAACAATATAATAGAAGACATACATTTAATGAATACTTAAGCCTATAATTCTGCATGAGCAACATCAGTATCTCTATAGAGTTCGAATCTGTCAGCAGCATTGCGGAACACATTTTGGAGCATGACACGGGTTATTTTTGTAACTGCTGTTACGAAACGAGCACGAAAATCTTGCAGATCTGTAACCCTCGTTAGATAGACGTTTGATTTGATAAAGCCCATCTTGTCGAAAGATGACGGTGTTTAAAATGCCATCTGAATGAAGCTGGGACATTTACGTGCTCGTATCGCAACAGCAGTTACAGAAATAATCCGTGTCACGCTCCAAAACGTGTTCCACAATGCTGCTGACAAATTCGAACTCTGTAGAGATACTGATGGTGCTCATTCAGAATTATATGCTTAAGTATTCATTAAATGTATGCCTTCTATTATATTTTTATTGAATTTTACCCTTTTTGCTACATTTTCACTGAAATAGACAGGGACTTTATAAACACCCTGTATATATATAATATATATATATATATATATTATATATTTGTGTGTGTGTGTGTGATAAAAGAGAAGAGGACACCTAAATTAAAAGTAAACTAAAACTCTCTTCTTTGACATTAACGTTTAACCCTTAGTTCAGTGTGTATTATAGATCCTCTTACAATATTTATTGGATAAAAAGACTTGGGAATCTCAAGCTTGTCTAAAAAAATTAACTTAAAATTGTCACTTGTATCTTAATTCGAAAAGACACAGCTGATAAATGTCGTTTGATTTTGAGCTCCTAATTTCTCTCATCTTTGAGAAATTCAAACTGACATCGTGAAAAGCAAATAAAAGTTTTCATATTAATTAATGCTGAAAAAAGTTAGCTTTTATTCCCTTTGTGTATCAATTATGTTAAAAAATGATTATGCAAATTGCAGGAGAGAAAGTAGTTTCGTGAAAATCTATGGAAAATATATGGAAGATTTCAAAATCCCACAATGATTCATAATTGATTGGGTGTCTTCGCTCTTATCACTGAATAAACTTAACAATAACTAACCTACGTTCATGTAAGGAATATGTCTTTGTATATTGTTTTCCTATAATATGATATACTCTCTCAAATATTAAGAACTCCCATACGGTAGTTGCAATTTTATATGGTATGAAATTCATACCTTTATGTTTTGATATGTCCATGCCTACAGCTCTTAAAATACATGAGAAGACTGGACTAGAACCAGTATTATTCATTGTGCATAGCATTTACCATATCTTTACTTCTGCTTTTTGCTATTGTGCAGTTAACACTATATAGCATACCTAATTTTAGTGTGCAGTGATAACCAATTTGTGCAGTAATAATTTCAATTTGTGCAGTGATAAACTGAAAATTTGTGCAATGATAAATTAGGTTCTATATCGGATATATCGGGTGGCCCAAAACAAACGCCTTGAGATTAGAACATCAATAACTTCAAACATATGCAGTTCACACTTTCAAAATTTAAAAAACTTTTACCACAATCTATTGATAAGCCATCATAAAAATTTTAGACCTCTACATCAAATACTTTTTCCACAACTGAGGGAACAATGAGGTATGGTGAAAAAACGAATATCATAAATCCTAAATGTGTATAGCTGTACCTGGCAACCATTCTAAGACTTGTAGTAGTTTCCTTAGCCTATGGATAATCTGTTAGTCTCTGAAAAACGTCAGATGATATAGGCTACGCCCATCTTAAATACTGTTTTTTAAACTTGCCCTTCAAATTATGGTTCTAACTAACGGTGAAAAAGCGGTGATTGAAAAGTGTTTCTTGGAAAAAAGATGGACTGGGGCAAGAATTTTGAGGGAATTTCCAGGAATAACTTGTAATGTTACGTCTGTGAATAGAATAATTCAAAAACTTAAGCAACCGGTTCGACGGCACGGAAGCGTGGAAATAGTCGGCCTAAAACAGTTTACACTCAATACAAAATAACAATGATCGAAATGATGAGCCTACCTCAAGTGGATCGACCTGGGTCACACTGCTCTCAGAAGAAAATTGCAAGAAATTTATGTATCAGTCGAAGTTCCATACAATGAATGCAGAGAACGGTTGGACTTAAAGCATTTAAAACGATCCGTGTTTCAAGACGTGACAACACTGTAAGAGTTCAAATAAAAATTCGTTGTAGAAAACTGCTTGATAGATTTTCGTCCAATGATGTTAAAAAAATAGTTTTTACAGATGAAAAAGATTGTACCATCGAGATTGCTCGAAACTCCTGGAACGATGTTGTTTATGGTCGGCGTAAGAAAGACATTCCTCCATCGAGACTTTACCACCAGACAAGTCGGTTTTCCAAAAAACTCATGGTATTAGCAGGTGTATCGTGGAATGGAAAGACGAAAATTCTTTTCATTTCAGAAAAAAAAAATTAATTCAGAAACCTATGTAAATCTCTTAGAGGAGAATCTTTTGCCTGATTGTCGGCGTCTGTATTATGGAAACGATTTCATACTCCAACAAGATGTTGATACAGCTCATACTAGCAAGTTCACACAGGATTATCTACAACAAAATGTAATCAACTTCATTGGAAAAAACGACTGGCCACCGCAATCACCTGATTGCAATCCCATATATCATTGCATATGGAACACTCTAGCAGAGGAGATTTATGAAGGCCAAACAGAAAAGTTTACAGAAATGCAATTAAAGAAAAAAATACTCGAATGTTGGGACAAAATAACATTAGCAGAAATCAGAAAATGTATCATGTCGTGGAAGAAAAGGTTAAGATTAGTTTGTAAGCAGGACGGCGGACATATTGTTCATATTTGTTGATAAGATGTGAATAATAATTTTTTCAGTTTATGATATTCATTTTTTCACCATACCTCATTGTTCCCTCAGCTGTGGAAAAAGTATTTTATGTAGAGGTATGAAATTTTTATGATGGCTTATCAGATTGAGGTAAAAGTTTGTAAATTTTGGGAGTGTGAACTGCATATTTTTGAAGTTATTGATGTTCAAATCTCAAGGCTTTTTTTTGGGCCATACGATAGAAACTAATTTATCACTGCACAGAGTTTCAATTTATCACTGCACAAATTGAAATTATTACTGCACAAATTGGTTATCACTGCACGCTAAAATTAGGTATGCTATATAATTTATTTTAGATAGCTGGTCATCATTTCTCACACTGCCATCATTCCTGTTATTTATTTCTCATATCTCTCATCCTCTTCATGCTTTCTTGCCTGAATATTTTTAGTAAAAAAATAGATATGGTAACCATTTTATTGCTTTGGATAATAATCTGAAGGAACACATGAATACTATTTCAATTTGGAACTATTATAAAGGAAAAACTCCATCTGCATACTTCTTTACAAATATTGTGGAAACCAATAATAGTTAGAGAAGGGTTAACTAGAGCAGCATGATGGCAAAAATGTCGAGTGCAGTGCAAATGCATGCAACATTGCATACATGATGAGAGTGTTTTTAACCACCCCAACCCTCAAAAGAGGGCGAGTTATGCAACAGTCCCCTCCCCCCCAAAAGAAAAAAAATATATATATATATCAAAGCTATTGACTTCTCCTTAGTGAAACGGAGCTTACAGATGAAAAGAAGGACCAACACAACAGCAAACATTTTCGTTTATTTTTTATACTTCAGACATTTCGACAAATCTTTTGTCATCATCAGTGAATTATAAGTCTTAAAACCTTAAAACAAAAATGAGAATAATGAAAATTACATCAATACAAAAGAAAATTAAAATCATTAAAATTACATTAATACAAAAGAAGATTAAAATAATTAAAATTACATCAATACAAAAGAAAATTAAAATCATTAAAATTACATGAATACAAAAGAAAATTAAAATCATTAAAATTACATCAATACAAAAGAAAATTAAAATCATTAAAATTAAATTAAATTAAAATTACCTCATCTGGTAAATACACAATGTTTACGTCAACCTATGGTAAACGGTTGACGTAAACATTGTGTAGGTTGAGGTAAACATATGGTAGGTTGACGTAAACATTGTGTATTTACCGGTTGAGGTAATTTTAATTTAATTTAATTTTAATGAATTTAATTTTCTTTTGTATTGATGTAATTTTAATGATTTTAATTTTCTTTTGCATTGATGTAATTTTCATTATTCTCATTTTTGTTTTAAGGTTTTAAGACTTATAATTCACTGATGATGACAAAAGATTTGTCGAAACGTCTGAAGTATAAAAAATAAACGAAAATGTTTGCTGTTGTGTTGGTCCGTCTTTTCATATATATATATATATATATATATATATATATATATATATATATATATATGATCACAAGACAACGAAATCGGCACCACTATTGGAAAACGAATCGAATGTATGTGAAAATGATAGAGAAAAAATAAAAATAATCCTAGCCAACATTCAGGGCCTTAAATTAAATCATTCCCCGGACAAAGTTTTATACCTGAAACGACTCATGCAAGAAACCGGAGCAGACTTTGCATGCCTCACGGAAATCCATCTAAAGGACTGCCAGGAGAACTGTGAACACTGAGTTCTGTATTGATAAAACAGAAACACAAATTGACAACTATAACATCCTCCGAGCCGACAGAACGGTGAGACGTAAAGGAGGATGTGCTGTTTACACACGCGAAAGGCATATGGCAGAAATGACTATAAGTACCTCAAACAGCTATGTAGAATGTGTAGCAGCAAAAATTGAAAAATTAAATATGGTGCTAATTGTACAGTAATATACAGACCCCCAAAGACGCCAACCTCAAAATTCTCTGATTCCATTACAGAGGTAAGAAACTGGGTAAAAGATCTTCACTCTCCAACCCCAAATATTTTTCTCTGTGGTGATTTTAATTTTCCATTCATGAGATATAAAAGGATAGGAAAAAATATATGTGTACACAAGGACAAGGGGGGCAAACGGGAAGGCGAGGAGCAGGTAAAAATGCAACTGGCTCTAGCTGATGAATTTATGTTGACACAAAAAATAACAAAACACAAGAAAAAACAACTGCCTAGATTTGAGTTCACAAGCAACAGCAACCTAATTAATAATGTAGAAATATCCCCAACTATAATATCTGATCACAACATTATTGAAATAACCAACACAAAAGCAACAAGAAAGGAAAGAACACGAACAACAGAAAGAAGCAAATTCGAAATTTTTAATTTTCACTCCAAAGCTATAAACTGGGAAGATGTTGCATCCAGCATGGAAGTAATAGATTGGAAAGCCATCTTCGAGGCCAAGACAACGGAAGAGCTTACAACCTTAACGATCTTAGAGGAGAAGACGCTGGAAATTGTGGAAAGACATGTCCCAAAAATACAACAAAGGGGAAAGAGAAGCAGGCTCGAGAGAAAAAAGAGGTTCCGAAAGAGAAAAAGAGTGACTGCAAAATTAAGCAACTGTTAAGATAACAACATCAAAAAAATATTAAATGATAAACTGCAGAGTATCGATTGCGTCATACAGGAAGTAATCGAGAAGCATACTGAAAAAGAAGAAGGTGACGCTAAAGAGGCGATAAAGGTTAACTCAAAATACTTCTATAATTTTGCAAAAAGGAAGTCGAAAAACCATGCGACTATTGGACCTCTGAAAAACGAAGACAGTACTTTATCTGATGATCTAACAGAAGTATCCGAAATATTAAGAGCTCAGTACGAATCATCTTTCAGTATCCCAAAAACTGACAAATTGATATGCGATAGAAACGAGTTCTTTGAAGAAGAACCACAAGTGGAAAGTATAACGGACTTTGACTTTACGACAGATGATGTTATACAAGCTATAGGAAACTAAAAGCATACTCAGCGGCAGGACCGGACAAATAGAATGCCACACTGATGAAAAACTGCAAGAATGCAATCGCTGAGCCCCAATATTGGATATGGAGACGATCACAAGACACGGGAGAAATACAGGGCATCCTGAAGAGCGCGAACATAGTCCCAATATATAAAGGGGAAGATCGATCCGAGGCTAAAAAGTATAGGCCAGTGTCGCTTACATCTCATCTCACTAAAATATTTGAAAGAATAGTTAGACAGAAAATCTATGGCTTTTTGGAAACTCGAAAAATTTAAATGATAACCGACATTGGTTTCGATCAGGCAGATCAAGCCTATCACAACTAATGGAACACTACAACATTATTGATGCACTGGAAAGTAATGAAAACTATGATGTAATATACATAGACTTTGCCAACGCGTTCGACAAGTGTGACCATGGAATCATAATACATAAACTGAAGTATATGGGAATAACAGGAAAAGTATGAAAACGGATATATAATTTCCTTAGTGAGCGGTGGCAATTCGTTACAGTAGAAAGAGCATCTTCATCAGAATTAGAGGTCCTCAGCTCAGTATCACAAGGAACAATATTACCTCCACTACTCTTCATAATCATGCTAACTTTCATAGATAGGACGTCAAAAGTGACAGCACAGTAACATCCTTTGCCGATGACACAAAGATCAGTAGAAAAATCAGAAACCCAGAAGATAGAGGATCTCTACCAAGAGACATAAACAGAATCTACAAGTGGACGGAAGACAACAATATGAAGTTTAACCGTGAGAAATTTCAGATGTTACGGTACGGAAAAAGAGAGGACCTAAAATTTATGGAATATTATATCCCAGATCGACAGAAAATTTAAAGAAATTCTAAAGCAAAAGATTTAGGGGTTTTAATGACAGATGATGCGAAATTTGAAACACAAAATAAGATAGCAGTAAACAGAGCAAAGAGAATAACGGGACAGATATTGAGAACCTTTAAACGAAGGGATAGGAATACAGGGTGTCCCGTAAGTCTGGACCCATAGGGAAAAATAATAAAATTACAAAATAGTCCAAAAATTTATTACATAATCTGTTCAAAGTGTCCGCCGTTGTGTCGCACACATAGTTGAAGAGGCAATCTCCACTGCGACAGCACTTTCTGAATCACAGTCGCAGAAATTTCTTGACACGCCTCCACAATGCGTGCTATATTATAAATCCCTATGGGTCCAGACTTACGGGACACCCTGTATAATGATTCCCCTACTGAAAACACTGATCATACCCAAATTGGAATACTGCTCGGTCCTAAAATGCCCATATAAAAAAGAAGACATTAGACAACTAGAAGGGATTCAGAGAAGCTTCACAGCCAAGATCAAAGAGTGCAAAGAACTAAACTGCTGGGAAAGGTTACGGGAATTAAACCTATATTCACTGGAAATGAGGAGAGAGAGATACACCACTATTTACACTTGGAAAATAATGGTAAAACTAGTCCTTTTTCTTACTCTGAACCCTGTAACTCCCCAAACATCGGTAGAAAGTAGAAAGGGAAGACTGTGTAGCGTTCCCAAATTAAAGGCTAGAGTGGGAACATCCTTAACCCTGAAAGAAAATAAGTTTGTTGTGAGAGGACGAAAATTTTTACTCAGCTGCCCAAAGACCTAAGGAACACAAGCGGTGTTGCAGTGGACATCAAGAAGATTAGACGCCTGGCTCAGAATAATCCTCGATGAGCCGGGCGTACCTGGCTATTTGAGGTAGAGAGTACAAGAAACGAACTCACTACTTCACCAGGCCAACTCGAGAGGAGGGGCGACAAACTTGACCTTCGTGAAATGATGAATCATCGCACGCAAGATTTGAAAGGTTGAAAGGATATATAGATATACTAGGGGCACTCAATCTCTTTTGCCCCACCCTTTTTTCTGATCTAAATAATAGGCCATGGGGCTGAAATGTCTTTTCGGCCGTAAGTTTGAAATTTCTGCGCTTCACATAACGGGACTTTTCCAGTTTGAACCTCCCCTCCTTGTATAAAACTGCTTTTAAACGCTCTTGTATAAACCCGATGGTTAACGCAGTTTCGAAAATGGCGTCTGACAGTGATTTGCGTCGTAAACAGAGATCTGTTATCGAGTTCTTAACCGCAGAGAATGAAACAGTTGTGAATATTCACAAACGTCTTCAAAACGTTTACGGAGATGCTGTTGTTGATCGAAGCACAGTTGGACGCTGTGCAACGTTCTAACAGCATCATTCGATCAAATTGGCGCTTCACACACAAGGAGCTATCACTGGAGCTATGAATTAGTGAAGGAAGTGTGAATACGATAATTCAGCAACTAGGATACTCAGAAGTGTGTACATGGTTTGTTCCTCGGGAACTGACTGAAGATCACAAAGCTCAAAGAAAAGAAATTGCTTCTGAGTCGTTGGTTCCATACGAGACAGAAGGGGATGACTTCCTTTCAAGAACTGTGACTGGGGATGAGACTTGGGTACACCACTTTGAACCTGAAACAAAATGCCAATTCATGGAGTGGCATCACGCAGACTTCCCACTCAAGAAAAAGTTCAAAAGGGCTCTCTCTGCAGGAAAATGTTCTGGCCACCATCTTCTGGGACATGAAAGGGGTGATTCTGGTGGTCATTATGAAGAAAGGACAAACAATCAACTCAGAGGCATATATTGCTGCCCTACAGAGACTCCAGAGATGTATGAAGCGAGTTCGACCTGTGAGAAAACTGGAAGACGTTCTTCTTTTGCACGATAACGCAAGACCACACAACAGTTTGCAACAAACAAGAGAGGCCATCACAAAAATGCGCTTGACTGTGTTACCCCACCCTCCATACAGCCCATATCTGGGACCTTCAGACTTCCATTTGTTTGGGCCAATGAAGGATGCTATTCGTGGAAGAAAGTTTCAGAGTAACGATGCGGTTATTGAGGAGGTTAAGAGGTGGCTCCAGCGGAACCCAGCGGACTTTTACCAGCAAGGAATAAAGGCCCTTGTTTCGAGGTGGAGGAAAGCCGTAGAAAAGGATGGAGATTATGTAGAAAAATAAAAACTTGTAAAAAAGGTATGTAACTACTTGTGTACAAAAGTTCTGGAACTTACAAAGGAAACTTGGAGAGAGAAAAAAAAGGAGACAAAATATATTGAGTGGCCCTCGTATATATATCTGTGTGTGTGTGTGTGTGTGTGTGTGGTGTGTGTGTGTGATCCCCAAGGGGTAACCTAACCTGGCTGCACAGGCCCACAAAAATATATATATATATATATATGTATGTGTTATAATGTTATAATGTTATAATGTTTCAGACCAACAAAGACCCTAGGATCCACTCATGGCTGGTCTACCTAACTGTATGTCCTCCGTGGTGGTGGAGGGGACCTACAATTTTACGTGGGTTCCGAACCACAAGAACATAAGAAACTTATTTAAAAACTGCGGGTAAATTGGCAACGACCAATTTTTACGAAACTAAATAATTATCAATTTTAAAATAATTAATTATCGGTTTAAAACTAAAGATAGAATCTCTCGGTCCAGAGGAGCAAGTCATAATAGACTACTATCCACAAATATGTTACATTCTATATCTATTTATAACGGACATGCAAATATATCAGATCCAAAGAATCCGGTCAATTTCATTACGGTATCCATCAAGTCACGGTCCATATCGATTGCGGACCAAGTCAAAATTTACAACCATATACATTATCAATTTAAAAATAATTAATTATCGATTTAAAACTAAAGATAGAATCTCTCGATCCAGAGGATCAAGTCATAATAGACTACTATCTACAAATATGTTACACTCTATATCTATTATATAACGGACATGCAAATATATCAGATCCAAAGAATCCAGTCAATTTCATTATGGTATCCATTAAGTCACGGTTCATATCGATTGCGGACCAAGTCAAATTTACAACCATATACATTACAATATATACACTTACGAGGAAAAGTGTAGGTGTGGCTGTAAAGACTGTACAGTAATGTAGAAATGTGTGTGCACCCATTATGGGTCTCCCATTTAAAGGTGTTTGTGGGGCAAGTGAAGATCATGAGTTTTTCAATACCTCACAGTACTATGGGGGGCACCGCTCGGCAGAGGAATCTCTTTAAATGGGGTGTGTAAGGACAGAGAGTATCCCTAACCCAAGACGCTGCCTCCCTATATCCCACAACACTTGTGTTGAGCTGTGGGATCTATCCCCACAAAGCCTTAATTTTACTACCTTAAACTATACCCTTTCTATCAACATGCGCGTCCAATCGATTCTTAAACATGTTTATAGACGTGCTACTAATTACTTCTACCGGCAAACTATTCCAGCTATTTACTATTCTATGCGTAAAAAAGTTTTTCGCAACTGCTGTCTCGAACCTTCTACTTGTCAACTTACACCCGTTATTTCTAGTCCTATTATATTGAGATATTTCGAAAAAGCTATCTCTATCTACGTTATCAAACCCATTCATAATTTTGAAAACCTGGAATAGATCACCCCTTAACCTCCTAGTCTCGAGTGTAGTCAATTTTAACTCTTTAAGCCTATCCTCGTACGACTTTGACCTAAGAGACGGAATCATCTTAGTTGCTCGTCTTTGAACTCTTTCGATTTTGTCTATATCTTTGCGCATATGCGGATTCCAAAATTGGACCGCGTACTCCAAATGAGGTCTAACTAATGATTTATAAAGAGGAACTATAATATCGCGCGATTTGTACTCAAAATTTCGAGCTATAAAACCTAACACTTTGTTCGCCTTATTGACCGCCGCTGTACTTTGTTTCGCTACTTTTAAATCACCAGTGACTATAACTCCTAAATCTTTTTCCTGCTCTACGCTTGTTAAATCTTTCCCTGACATACTATACGCAAAATTACCGTTACGCGAACCTATATGCATAATTTTGCACTTATCCACGTTAAATCTCATTTGCCATGTGACTGACCAATCAACGATTTTATTCAGATCTTCCTGAATTTTACCTCTATCTTCGTCATTAATCGCCCTACCACCCAGCTTCGTGTCATCCGCAAACTTTGAAACTGTACTGACTAGGCCGACATCTAAATCGTTAATATATATAAGAAAAAGCAAGGGGCCCAATACAGAACCCTGAGGAACGCCACTCGCTACATTAGCCCAACACGACTCCGCTCCATCAACGACCACCCTCTGTTTCCTACCTCGCAACCATTCTTCTAGCCAATTTATTACTACACCCCTGATTCCATGAACCTTAGTTTTTTTCCAATGTGGGCGTGTATGCATGTATAGCAAAGCTTTATATATATATATATATAATATATATATAAGTTGTATGTATGTGAATTCCAAGGGGTAACGTAACCTGGCTGCTGAAGCCCACCCAAAAATATATATATATGAAATGTATGTATGTGGGTGTGTATGTATATAAATGTGGGTAGCCTAGCCTAAAATGAAACACAAGAAGGAGGAAAGAGATGAGATCCTTTCACTGCGGGGTCTTGAAGCATATTGAATTCTTCACTAGCCTTCCTGGAGCGGCTTTTGCATCACAGACAGGTGGCTTTGATGTCAGCCATGCCACGGCCAATCTTACGGCATAATCGCCTTAGTTTAATGCCTTATATACACACAGACATATTGGCTATATATATGATTTGTATATATATGTGGGTGTATAGTAGTGATGTAGGTCACATCCGCATCCGCATCCGCGGAACATCCGCACATTTTCTCGCATCCGCATCCGCACTTTGGACTGCGGATGTCGTGCGGATGTGGACCGTTGAGATAAAACGTCATTAATAAGCGGAAATTATCAAATTCTACTATATTAATAGAACTAGTTCATTGTGCGCAAAAGTGATGCAAGCGACAAGACGAGAGGCTGTTCTTGTATGAAGTTACTCTCTTGCAACCTACTTAGATCCACGTTACAAAGCTAAGTTATTTTCACCTAGTACATTAGAACGAGTTAAATCATCACTTGGCAAAGCAGTTGAAGAGCTTCAATCTCTTGAATCTGTCGCTTCGCCACCCACCAAAAGAATAAAAGTTTCAGTGACAGAACCAACACCTTCAACAAGCAAATCTATCACAGAATCTGTCTCTCAGTTTCTTGAGTCAAGCAGCAATGACGAGACCTACGCGATGTCAAAAGATGTAGTGAAAATGATCGAGAGCTATCACCAAGAAAAACGCCTGGCTGCATGTGACAATCCTATTAGTTGGTGGAAAAATACGCAGAATATCTATCCATACTTGAGTAAACTTGCAAGGAAACATTTAGCCTGTCCTCCAACAAACGTACCAAGCGAGAGATTATTTAGCAGTGCTGGATTAATATATGATGAAAAGAGAAACAGACTGGCAGCAGAAAAGGCAGAAAAATTAATGTTCCTTAAGCATAACCTTCCTATAATTAAGTTTGAACATTAAACGATGAACATCTTAGTTTACTTTATTTTAATTACTCATTTATAAATATGCCTAATAAAACTTTAAACTTAATATAAATAGTTATCAAGCTAATTAAAGATCTCTTTCTATAAGGGTGGAGGTTGGGGAAAGAGGTCGGTGGGGTGCATTTGAGTTGGGTTCACGTCCCGCATCCTGGTAACACAATTATGGTTTCTAATTGTGGCTGAAACTCAACAAAATATAACGAATTTATTTGCAGACGAATTCACTAATTGATTTCTATATTAGTTAGATGCTTTATATTATTTTATATGTTCAGAGAAAAGTACAGCAATTATTGTACAATTAATCAATTATACTACATTATAGCTACAGCTCTCTCTATATAATAACTTATTATATACGTTAAACACAACAAATCTCGAATATATCCTAAAAAATAACGAAAATGTAGACATCCGCATCCGCGGATGTTGAAATCAAACATCGCATCCGCATCCGCGGATGCGAAAAAAATGACATCCGCTACATCACTAGTGTATAGAAAATAAAACAAAACTCGTACACATATAAAGAAGAATTAGCACAGGCCTATCCCCAAAAAATACGCCACACACACACACGCACTGTATAATTTATATATATATATATATATATATATATATGTATATATGCAGGGTGGGCCAAAAAACTATTACCCAAATTTTAAAAAAATATTGTGACTCACCCTCTATAGTGATCTTACTGCTGAGGCCCTATGTTGTACCCACACTTTCACTCTTTCAAACGCTGGCTTTGAATCTAGATTCAACGCCCCAGGAGTAGAGGTACAGGCTCACAACTGGATGGAGGTATCAGAATATGGTGCTCAATTGAAAGGCGGTCAAATTCAGCAACTGATACTTTCAGATGACAGTCAGTTTCTCCATAAATAATTAATTTTCCTAATTTTTACAAAAAATATTTAATTTATTTCCTTTTTTATTTCAGACCATCATTCTGCTCTAGTTGGTGAACAAGTTATAACATAATGAAATACTCTTTGGAAGATGAAGCATTGATATTGAACCTAACCTGCGTAAGGAGAAACACTGGGGTGCAAAACGAATAAAGAAAGAATTTCCAAATAACGATGGACGATACCTGGACTTCAATATCTCAAAGAAAATCGATATCATTGGGTCAACCAAGCGAAAAGAAGGCAGTGGAAGGCCAAAAACATCACGAACTGAGGAAAATATTGGCACAGTTTCATCCATGATATGCAGTCAAGAAGAACGGCCCAACACCCACAAGTCCGTTAGAGAAATTTCAAAAACTACTGGTATTTCTCGCTCTAGTGTTCGTCTTATAGTAAAAGATGATCTGGGTCTTAAATATTTTAAAAGAGTCGAAGTTCATATAGCTCTCTACATCAAATAAACAAGCAATAGTTGAAAAATGTCGTGCTCTTTTAGATCGATTCTCAGACAGAGAAGTGTCAAAAATATGGTTCAGCGACGAGAAGACCTTTACGGTTGCTTCAACAATAAACACACAAAATGACCGAGTTTATGGAAGACAGGACAAAAAAATCTATCAGTCTAGATCAAATTTACAGTGAACGTCCGCATTTTTCTCAAAAAGTCATGGGTTCCATCTTTTTTTCAATGTTAGGGGAGTCAGAGATTTTTTTTGTTGATCAAAATGCCAAAATCACTGCTGCTTATTACCAAGAAAAAATTCTTGATGCGGTACTGCCGTCGATAAGGGAGAAGTCAAGGTTGCAAGCGTGCATTGATAATGGAGGAGGGCACATTCCGCATAATCTTGGACTTAATTAGGTAACTAAATAGAAACAAAGTTTTTCTACACGTGTCTGTATAACAGCGAATTACACAATAATGGTTACAGTTAGCAAAAATCCAACTTCATCACGAGATAGACCATGAAATTCTGTATAGGAGACACATATTGATTGTACAAATAACATTTGATAAAGGCAAAATTATACTGTTCAAATTCAGGGCAAGAGTTTTTTTGGCACATCTGGTATATATATATATATGTATTATACGCCCCTTGTAGAGTCAGGTAAATTCGATTTATTCCAAGAGGGTATAATTTAGTACTCCTGGATCATCTGGGCCTTCTCAATGTACTGCCCAGACGTGACCACAGACTGCGCCGAAAATGGATTTTGTTTAAGAGTCCGGGAATACTTCCCTAACCCGTATTTCCGCTAAGTCAAGAGTGGATTAACTGAGAGTCACTGATTAATTTTAGTTACTTTAATCAAATTTAGGCAAGCGAATTACAATCAAGTATTTTTTCACAGAACACGATTTGGTTATGATAAAAATACTTCTACACAAATTTATAAGAGTTACAATGATTTAATTCTTAGTTCTAGAATTGACATTTAATGTTACGTTAAATTAAATAAGGTTTGAGTCTGCTGGCATTTCCTTCAGTCAGATCCTCAATTCCGATATAAAGCAATTTCCCTCCGGGGGTGAAATGCACCCTTCATCCAGGGGAGATCCTCTTCTAAGGCACTCGCCGGCCCGTTCTAGGATCTCAAGCCCAAGCTCTTTCCATACGGGTGACTCGCACCCCTTCACCCGCGAAGACCTATCCAAGAATCTCACCAGAGGAGATCTGTTCTAGAATCTCACCCGTGGAGTTCTGTTCAAGAATCTGATTCTTAAATGCTGGACCCCTCCTTATATACGAAGGAATCCATTCTCACATGAGTCAGCTAGGCTTTGGACAGTGAGACACAAGAGAGAGCGAAGTTCTCAGAGTCAAAGCGCTTTGTATCCAAGCTCGCTGAGTTCCCATGCGGAGTTCCTAAGCGGATGCAAGGATACGCTGAGGCTGGTTGAAGGGCAAACACGTGAGCAGCGAGTGAATGATATCTCGCTTCTCGGGTCAGGTTTTGCATGAGTGCTTTGTACTGATGGGCGACTGTTCATGTATAACATATATATATATATATATATATATATATATATATATATTATTAGATTTATTTTCATCATCATCTTCAATCCTTTCATTAATTATTTACCAAACGGTTGGTTCAAGTTTTGTACGGATATATTTTCCATATTTTCAAGCCACTACAACCAAAAACCTTTTTGGGCAGAGACTTGAGAGTGAAGTTGTTGGACTGTTTAACTGGTTCAAATGCTCTGAATAGTGAGCCTATAGGATTAGGATTGTGTTTAAATCTGTTTAGCTAGCTGTGTTGCTGATTTCTCTTCAGGTTTGATCAGTGTTTCATAGTAAAGGGCATTAAATTGCATTCCTTTTTCAAGTTCAATCATCTATTTCAAATTAGGCTGTTATAAAGCAGTTAGGTATAACATTTCCTTTTCAGAAAACAGGTAATCAATCTTCTATATATTCAAGTGTTATCAAGGTAAAGTGTTTACAATTAAAACTATGGTCATTATGCAGAAAATGACATGGCCCGAAGTTGCATTCAAAAATACATTTTTCTAGTGTATTTTGGTGTGTTCTGTTCAAATACAGCCTTCATTTCTTATGCAAATGTACAGAAATGCGTGTTTGGGCCATGCAATGACAACTGTATTTCTGTTCATTTGCACAAGAAATGAAGGTCATATTCGAACAAAACACACCAAAATACATTTGAAAAATGTATTTTTGACTACATTTTTTACAATAAAGCATAACCTAACATGTTCATGCTACGAGATCTCGTAAACGACGCATTACCACAGGAAACGTTCAAAACACCTCAAAATTAACCAGAAAAGTTTGCTCTCGTCATTTTCGTTTAAACTAACGAAAATATCATGACTTAACCTAACCAATCATCAATGGCGTACAGTTGACCTAACCTGGCATTCCATTAACCTAACCAGGCATTCAATTAACCTAACCGGGCATTCAATTAACCTAACATGTTAATATTTGTTATTTCACCTGAATATCTTCTGATCTTTTCGTATTAGGCGCTCACTGTCACATTTCGGGCAAGTTAAGGATGAGAGAATAACGCCGTAATTGATAAAAACATACAATGCTTTGTCTTCATCTAGGGGACATGACGAATCAAGTTCTCAAAGTCGAAACCACACGAACGGCACGTCATAATTGTATCACAAACATCACGAAACTGAATCCAATTAGAAAAAAATTAGTCAAAACAGAAAAACAAACTAATTAAGTCGCAGAGTAGCGAAAAAAATAGCCCAAGATTATACTCGTCGGACCAAAAATGAGTGTATTTATATATATATTATTAGTATCATAATGTTCACCATTAATATGCATTTGCACAAAAAATGAATGAAAATTTGAATAAAGCGACTAAAACTACCTCATAAAAAGTTATTTTGATTTACAGGTCCAGCCCATGTCATTTAAAACATATTGACCAAAACGACTAAGGTCTATTTTGTTTTCTTAGAATAGGACAATTACTACTAACTAAGAGGGTGTTTAACTATAATCAAGTTTAACCATCTGACAGCATAAAATTTCTAACATAACTGATAGAAATTTTTCATTTAAATTAAAGTTATTAAATTTTGCAATTCTTAAGAGTTAAATTTCTGAATTTAAACTAATTAAAGTTTAATTGTTTGTTGAGTTTTTAATATTTATACAACATTCCTGCTGACTGATAATTAGGCCCTGTTCTGGAATTTAGTAATTTCAGTGAAATTATTAAGAATCATCAAAATTAAAACTTGTTCAGATTATAAATCTGTGCATAGTTATTTTTCTAGAGTTTATTTAAGCTTTAAAAATTATAAATTGTTGGTATTGCTAAATTGACAGTGAATTCTCCAAAAAAGAAAGCTGTGTCCTATCCTCTTGCTCAAAATTTGGTACTCAGGTGTGGAAAGTACAGCCTAACCGTTAACCTGACCCCTAATTTATATGTTTGACAGTTTTCCCTTTGCCCTTACAATTTATTTTCAAGAAAAGGAAGTTATTTGTGTTTGTAATAATTAAGTCAAGATTCTACTGCTGTGAATTAGTTGAATCACAGAGTGCGTTTGGTATTTCCAGGATTCAAGTTTGGCCTACCATTTTGGGCCTACTTTTTCGGGCCTACCATTTGGGCCTATTTTTCGGGCCTACCATTTGGGGCCTACTTTTTTAGCCTCAAGTTTTGTGAATCTACTTTTGTGACCTACCTTTTTGTCCTATCCAAATTAAATTTAAAATTTAATATTGATTCAAGAATTCCTCCTATTATTATTCTAGAATTAAGTGAAATTCAATTAAGTATTTTTTAGTTCCAACGTTCAAGAATTTTTAACATAAACATGTCTGAACTTAAAGAATTTATTAAAAGGCGTGGAGGTCATAGAGCTATGGTTTCTAGACTCACTTCGAGTTTGGATGAGCTTTTAAACGAGAAGGAAATTCTCGTTGAAGATCTAGAGACTAGACTAGAACAACTTTGTAACCATCAATGTAAACTTTTGGAACTTAATGACAAAATTCAGAGTAGTTTAGAGGATCAAGAATATTTAGATGATTTAAAAGAATCGGAGGATAGGGATTTAGAAATTCGAAAATGCATTCTTAAAGTAAAAAATGTATTAGCTCAAATAAAGGATGCAAAGGAAAAAATTAATAGTTCTGGAAATGCAACAAATGACCTAAAAAATAACTTTTCAAACTCTGAGAAATTTCAAAGTGACTTCATGAATGGGTTGAGTGCTATTTTGAAGCGTAATGCTGCACCACTTAACCTTCAGTGCAGAAATTTAAGTGGTTCTACTGACAAGCACGAGTTTAAAGACTTTCTTAGTCAGTTCGAGAATTTGATCGGTGTTCGTACTGATCTGACAAATTCTGTCAAATTATCATACTTGAAAGGGTACTTGAGGGACATAGCTTATCAATCAATTAAACATTTGTCAAATGTTGATGACAATTATGAGATAGCTTTAGACATTTTAAAAGATCTTTTTCTAGACATCCCTTATATAATTGATGTCACTCAAGAAATAGTTACGGCTAATGAAATTGATGACTTTCAATATGATAAATTAAATAACTGGCTTAGTGAAATTCAAGCTATGGTTCTTGATCTTAAAAATTATGAGGTGGATTTAATGGATGAAACCTCGTCTGGTAGTTTGTTGTTGGGTCACATCTTAATAAGCAAATTACCTATTTCATTCAAGAAGGAAATTGTTCGCAAATGCGAATCCAATTACTCTTCTCCAAATCAAATTTTTAAGAATTATGGTGAGATTATTAAAACTTTGTCCAGATTAAAGTCTAGTAAAGCCAAGCTAATCAAAATCTCAAAATTCTATAAACCCAATAATGTGGTAAAAAACATTAAAAGTGAAGAACCTAAAGCCACTCTTCAAACTTTTCAGACTGCAGCCTCAAATATGCCTCAACCTAAAAAGCCGGTCCTAACTTAAAAAGTGTAAATTTTGTGATGGCGACCACTCTTTAATTCGCTGTTCTAAATATGACACACTTCAAAAAAGGCTTAAAAGATGTCAAGAAATCAATTTATGCTCTCATTGTTCGAGCATCAGACATTTGGGAAACAATTGTCCTGGTAAGCTAACAAGCTCTCATTTTCTTGTGCAACCTGCGGTTTGAACTCTCATATTTCAGCATTATGTCCCAAGTTGGGTTCAAATAAAATAACTAATGGTGTCGAGACGCAGGTAAACAGTGTATCGGTGCATGCATGTCTTCGGAGAATCAGATATTTCGAAGTCGCGGCGTCTTGTTACCTACCGTGACTTTAGAACTTGTAAATCAAAAAAATATCAAATCAGTTAGGTGTTTGCTAGATTTAGCTTCACAAAGATCATATATCAGACCCTCAGTTCTAGGTGGTTGGGAATGCCAATTGAAGAAAAAACCTAAATTCGACTGTCTAATAAAAACCTTCATTGGATCTAAAGTTAGAGAAATTCAAGAAGTTGAGTTGGGTGTAAGGCTGAATCCATCTAAAGCTACTCTCAAGAATTTCATCGTTGATGAAAAGATGGATTTAGATTATACCGTTCCAGAATCAAAAAACGTGATTTCTCAACTTCAAGAAGGAATTAAGTTCGGGGACAAGTCCTATAAGCTTCAGAATGATTTCATCTCAAACATTGAAGGATTAATTGGAATTGATGTGCTTCAAGATTTTATGCCATTCTCCTTCGTAAAACTCAAGAATGTACTGCCATATCAGTTTCTCAAGGACTTATACCTATTGGAGAGTTGGATACTTTCAAGAATCCAATTCAACACTCCAGCAACAGTCGAAAATCTGTCAAGAAAACTCGTCAGTTTTCTTCAAGAACTCCTGTTAAAAAATTATGACTAGAAAGATCATCGGAAATTGATCAACAAAATTCCCTTCCTCTGACTGAGACTGATGGATCAAATTCAAGTTTCAATTCAAGTTTGATTCGAGTTTCACGGCAGCGGAGCAATCTGCTGTTCAAGTTTTAAAACCTACTAATTCAGGGCTTTCGGGGTGTAAAAACCCTTGGCATTGTTCCCTTTTTAAACTTACTAACCCCTCAAGTGAAACACCGAATCGAAGCTTAGCTTCAAATATTCAAATATCCTGTTTAAATCAGGACTCAAATGGTTTACAGATTCACGAGTCTGAGATGGGAGAGTTCGCTTGCGGTCTTCAACGATGATGAACCGGGTCTTCATTGTATCGTGAACTGTGTCATGAATCCGACCCCAAGTTATTTCAATCCTTTGTGTCACTGTAAATCCGACTCCGATCTAGACCTAGGTCTGGAAAATTTGTGTAAATTGGAGTCTATAGGTACAGATGAGAGTTCAAATGGTAGTTTGGATGAGATCAACGGTAAACAATTTAATGACTCTATACATTTGTCTGGTGGCCAATATTATGTGGAGTTACCGTGGCATGAAGAGCTAATTAACCGTATTCCATCTAATCATAAAATAGCATTGGCAAATCTAAAAAGGGTAATTGGATTTCTCAATAAGAAAAACTTGCACTCTGAATATGCTAATGTATTTAAACAGCAATTAGATGATGGGATAATTGAAAGGTTTGATGTGACTCCAGACCAATATCAGAACTACATCTGGATACCTCATAGGCCGGTCATTAGGGTGGGAGATCAAGTTACAACTAAAATAAGGCCAGTTTTCAATTGTAGTTTGAAAATGGGTCAAGCTGCTGGTCTTAATGAAGTTGCATATCCTGGTGTAGACCTCATGAATTCGCTGTTTACCTTATTATGCTCATTCAGAATCAATCAATACGTAATCCTTTCAGATATAAAGCAGGAATTTCTTCAAATCAAGCTCAAGCTTGATGTTGATAAAAATAGGTTTTGTTTTTTCTGGGAAGAGGACGGTCAACTATTAACTTATCGATATACTACCATAGTATTTGGTCTGGCCAGTTCACCTTTCATACTCAACTATGTCATTAAATATCACGCCAATCAGTATCTAGACGATTTATGCTCTCAGGTTCTCAAGAAACATTTTTATGTGGATAATTTAATTTTCACAAATTCAGATCCAGAATTACTTTAAATCAGAGAATGTCTGAGGGAAGTTTCAACCTTAAATCATGGAACACTCATCTAGACTGTCTCAAAAACATAATGGTTCAAGATCAAAAAGTTGTTCAACATGAATGCTTGGAAAAGGTGCTGGGTTATCACTTTCATGTAAATCGAGAGTTAATCTTGCTGTCAGAATATGATCTAGACCCTGAAGCTTGTACCACGCGCCAAATCCTTTCCCAAATTTCTAAAAAATTTTATCCATTATCTCTTTACCTCCCAGTTACCATTCGGGGTAGGCTTCTCATGAGAAAATTGTGGAAGCTTAAGTTGTCTTGGGATGAGACAGTCGGTCAAGATGAATTGAAGGTTTGGACTAAGATTTACAAAGATCTTCAAGAACTTTCAAATCTTTCTTTCAAACGTTCAGCTTTCGATTCTAGCGACTGTTTCATTCGCCATTTTTTGTGATGCTAGTGCCAGTTGTTACGGATTTGCAGTCTATACAGTTGGCCCTTCAGGATCAAACTTAGTTTTTTCCAAGGCTAAAGTGGCTCCTATTCAAGCACGTACTTTACCTACTTTGGAATTACTTTCAGTTTATCTAGCGTTCAAATGTCTTCCTCAATTTCTCTCATCCATTAAAGCTCAGTTCTCAGATATCAAGATTTTTGTTGATGCTCAAATTGTGCTGTCTTGGGTCATTTCGTCAGATATCAATGTCAAAATAAAAAACATGTTTGTTCGAAATCGAATTTAGGATATTAGACACATGCATCAAGAAATTCAAACTAAATTCAGTATTTCAATATCATTTAATTATGTCTCAACTAAAGAAAACCCCGCAGATCTTATTACTTGGGGAATATCATTTAGAGAATTTGAGAACAATCTAGAACTCTGGATGCATGGTCCTGAATGGTTAGTTCTAGATTCATCTCTTTGGCCTAAATATGATCTTCACTGTCTCTCTAACCCAAACAAATTGAAGACACAATCAGCTACAATTACATCAGTCACTTTAAATGCTGGTAAAACTGAACCCATTCTTGACATCAAACGGTTTTCAAACATTCACAAAGTCTATAGAATCACGGCTTATGTACTCAAGTTTGTTTTCAAATGCAGAAAGAAACCCAATGTAGACGTGGATAGGGGTAGTAGGTTGTATTGGCTATACATCATACAACTTAAATCTTTTGACAAAGAAAATCAATATCTTGAAACAGTTCAAGAGAATCCCAATCAGCGTGTTCCCAATCTGGTTAACCGTCTGGATCTCATTCTAGACGAAGTCAGATTGATTCGAACCAAGGGCAGGCTTTCAAGAACAAACGTGTATAATGATGACATCATAAACCCCATATTACTAGGTAAACATCATCACTTCACTGAATTAATAGTTCAAGATTGTCACTCTAGATCATGGGTCGGGGAACTTTTTTGGGTATTACCCAAAAATCTATTTGAGTAAAATGAAATTACCCCCAGACTTCAAAGTAAACAAAAACAAGCCAATTGCTCTTAAAATTGTTGCACGCATTACCCCCAAACCTTTTAAATGTACTCCATTTAGGGTAATTTACCCCTGTTCGCCGACCACTGCTCTAGATGCAAGCATTTAGGTATTCAATCCACCTTAACAATGCTGCGCTTGCAGGGGTTTTGGATCATTTGTGCAAGACAAACCATCAAGCGTATCATTTCTAGTTGCATTACTTGCAGAAAATACAATCAATTTTCTTACAAGTATCCCAAATTCACCAATTTCCCTAAGCATCAGATGCGTTTGTTCACTCCCTTTAAACATGTTGGGGTTGACTTCACAGGTCACGTTTGGGTCAAAGACCCTGACTCAGGAAAAACTGTCAAACGATTTATTTTGCTCTATACTTGTCTTTACATAAGAGCCATACATTTAGATCTGCTTCCTGATATGAGTACCAAATCTTTCTTGCTCTCATTCCAGAGATTCACTAATCTATATGGTCTTTGCGACAGAGTTTACAGCGACAATGCTAAAAGTTTCATTCAAGGTGGTAAGGCATTAGAGGACTCTTTAAATTCTAACGAATTTCAAGAGCACATGCGAGCCAGTGGTATCAAACACATCAGGCTTCCAGTTTATTCAGCCTGGATGGGATCTGCTTGGGAGCGTCTCATTCGAGTTGTGAAAAGCTGCCTTTTCAAGACCATTGGGCGTTCTGTTCTAGATCATTTCGATCTACTGACCTTGCTAACCGTGACCCGACAATTCAGCGCAGGACAATTCAGCGCCGACAATTCAGCGCCGACAATTCAGCGCAAGGCAATTCAGCGCAAAGACAATTCAGCGCAAGACAATTCAGCGCAAGACAATTCAGCGCGAAAATACCAACAAAGAAGAAGAAAGAACAAATCCAGAGGGAAGAGAGGCTTGCAACTGTTAGGTTAGGTTAGGTTTCTAGTTTTTGAAATAAAATCTTAATTTTAACAATTCTAACAAATTTTGTTTTTTTAAATAAAATTTTAATAATTATACTCCTTTGAATTTTATCTCCGATTTGTCACTCCTTCGTTATGTCACTCCTTCGTTATGGTATTTATGTCACTCCTTTGTTATGTCACTCCTTTGAAATGTCACTCCTTCGATACAGACCCAATTTAGCATATATATAAATATACAAATTTTTCTCTTTTTTATTTATTGCGATTTATTTTTATTATTTTTAACTAAAGTTTTAACTGTACTGACTTGCGCTGAATTGTCTTTGGCTGAATTGTCTTTGCGCTGAATTGTCGGCGCTGAATTGTCGGCGCTGAATTGTCCTGCGCTGAATTGTCGGTGCTCCCTTGCTAACTAGCATTCAAAACGCTGTGAACTCTCGTCCGCTCACATACGTCTCGTCAGAGAATGAATTGTCAAGCTTAACGCCTAATTCATTCCTTAAACACAAAAAGGAATCTTTGGTATTCAAGTTTGAAACCGATGATGATCCTTTATGGTCACAAAATCCCCCTACTCATAACGAACTAAACAAATCGTTTGAATTGTTGAACAAAATGTATTCTCAATTTACACAATGGTGGTATGAGGAGTACCTGTTGAGTCTTCGAGAACATAGTCGAGATTTATACGAATAAGAATGAGTTAATCGCATCAAAGTTGGCGATGTGGTCTTCATTAAATCAACTACTAAAACCAGACCCTTTTGGCAGATGGGACGCATCCTGCATTTGTTTGTAGGCGATGATAACAAAGTCAGAAGTGTTCAACTCAAGAGATCAGATAACGAAGTTTTAAATTATCCTATTTGTCACCTGTATCAATTAGAAATCTCGATTATTCACAATGGTGCTCGTCAAGACCTTCCTAATTCCAAAGATGTTCCAAAAGAAAAACCTAATCTAAGACCCTCTAGGAAAGCTGCAATTCATTGCAAACAAAGGCCGAAGGACCTACTAAATAGGGGAGATTAGGATTAAGATTAGATTTAAAATGGTTATGGGTTCAAAAAAGTTATAAAAATACAAAAAAATTATTTGGTGGTGGGTGTCAAATATCAAATTTTAAGATTTAGACTGCAATTTTAGATTTTAAATTGCAGTTTCTCCGTCGGGAGGTTATTAGATTTATTTTCCTCCTTACTTAATTATTTATTATTTTCATCATCATATTCAATCCTTTTATTAATTATTTAACAAACGGTTGGTTCAAGTTTTGTACGGATATATTTTCCGTATTTTCAAGCCACTACAACCAAAAACCTTTTTGGGCAGAGACTTGAGAGTGAAGTTGTTGGACTGTTTAACTGGTTCAAAAGCTCTGAATAGTAAGGCTATAGGATTAGGATTGTTTTTTAAATGTTTACCTAGCTGTGTTGCTGATTTCCCTTCAGGTTTGATGAGCGTTTCATAGTAAAGTGCATTAAATTGCATTCCTTTTTCAAGTTCAATCATCTATTTCAAATTAGGCTGTTATAAGGCAGTTAGGTATAACATTTCCTTTTCAGAAAACAGATAATCAATCTTCTATATGTTCAAGTGTTATCAAAGTAAAGTGTTTACAATTAAAACTACTAAGGTAATGGTCTATTTTTTTCTTAGAATAGGACAATTACTACCAACTAGAGGGTGTTTAACTATAGTCAAGTTTAACCCTCTGATAGCATAAAATTTCTATCAGCGGGAATCAATAATATTAGTCAGGACTTAATTTATTATCCAGGAAATAATTCATAGTCGTAATTTAGTGTTAATAAATTAATAGTTTAGTATTCAAATACTGTGTTGAGTTAAAACAAAATTTTAATTCTAATATATATATTATATATATATATGAAAAATTATTTCACGAAAGTAACACGTGAAAAATATTTATGATGAATAAAACCACGAAGGAAAGGAAACACAGAATGGTGCTCGAGCGCTTTCGTCTAATGAGGATGTCATTAGACGAAAGCGCTTGAGCACCATTCTGTGTTTCCTTTCCTTCGTGGTTTCATTCATCATATATATATATATATATATATATATATAGAGGGTGTTTAACTATAGTCAAGTTTAACCCTCTGATAGCATAAAATTTCTATCAGCGGGAATCAATAATATTAGTCAGGATTTAATTTATTATCCAGGAAATAATTCATAGTCGTAATTTAGTGTTAATAAATTAATAGTTTAGTATTCAAATACTGTGTTGAGTTAAAACAAAATTTTAATTCTAATATATATATATATATATATGAAAAATTATTTCACGAAAGTAACACGTGAAAAATATTTATGATGAATAAAACCACGAAGGAAAGGAACACAGAATGGTGCTCGAGCGCTTTCGTCTAATGAGGATGTCATTAGACGAAAGCGCTTGAGCACCATTCTGTGTTTCCTTTCCTTCGTGGTTTCATTCATCATATATATATATATATAATATATATATAATCACGGTTATTATTAAGATAATAAACCATTATTTGAGTTTATTCAGTTAATTATGATTCGCTTTGTTACAAGCAAAGTTAATTCCGGAATATTGCTATTGTTTAGGCTAAATATATTAGGCCCAAACTAATATATTTAATCGCATATTGGCTGTTTAAGTATCTTTGTATTCTACAAAGATATATGCATACAATTTTGCTCCTCAAAATTGTAGCGCGGCCTGGGGAATTGAGGTAAAGCATGCTCACGTATATATATATATATATATATATATATATATATATATATATATATATATATACATATATATATATATATATATATATATTAGGGTGCCACTTATTTGGGGTGTTTTCATTTTTGGGGAATTTCTATCAGGACGGGCGCATTTCTGGTGTTATTCCGTCTAAAAACATTGTGTGTAAAATATTTGTGAAATAAAATAATAATTAGAACTGCCTGAACGAGGTCAAAATTTATACTTTTTGTCGAAAAGTACTCATGGCGTTCTGTTATCATGTCAGTTTTCGTTTCGATAGCTGCTGTAGTTTCTGAGTTGAAAAATGATAACAGACAGACAGACGGACGGTCAGAGTCTTTGGTTTAGTCTTCCGCACTGGTGTACAGAAGACTAAAATGAGGTATTATACAGGGTGTAACACGAGTTTATCCAAATATTGATACAGGCGAAAGAACATGTTATTCTAAGTAGAAAATGGGTTGGGACGAGTTTTGCCAACACTAACAGTGTTTCATTCTCTTTTTCAGTGAGTTCTGAAACGACGTGATGGCTTCGGCAACAAGATCTAAAACAGCAGTCTATCTCCTGGGGACCGTGGACCACAGCATCACAGGAAGCATGCTGCCTACGGGAAAGCAGGCGCTTCAGTACTTTTTCCACCTTCACCTTGACGTCAAGAAGCCGATCAAGGAAGCAGCCGCTGAGACAGTGACCGCAGTCAAGGAATTCTGGGAGCGGTCCCGTATTCCTACGCAGAAAGACCAACGCGCAAGGGACAAGGTTCTCCGAATGTACGAGAAGTGGCGGGCTCTGAACAAGAACTCGAAACGGCGCACTGTGACCCAAATCAGGAACGAGGCCGAGTTCCTCTCATCCCTTGACCGCCTCTTCGACATCGCACACGAACAGGCGATGTCGATGATCACAATCGAAGAGGACAGGGAGTTCCTGACGGGACAAAGGGCCGAGGTGCGGCGCGGCCGCATCTCCTCCACACGTGACATGACGCTGCACACTGAGGAGGAGCGTGCGAGGAGACAGGAAGCGGAAAGGAGCCGCCGGCAAGATGATGAAAGGGCGAACAGAGAGAGCCGAGAAGAACTCGTCGAACTGGCATCGAGCTCAAGCTCAGGTGCAAGCAGCCCGACTCGGTCACCGACACGGCGTCGTCGCCGAGAAGAAGAGGAAGAGCTCTCTCTCCCGGGCCCGTCCACGTCGAATGCAGAAGCATCTACGACCCCTTTACCACCCAAGCGATTCCGCGCGTCGAAAAAGATGATCACCCCTGATCTCTCCGCAGCGATGGATCGGACGAAACTTACCGACCGAGAAGGTGTTTTTTTGCTGTCGGTGGCTGCGAGGAGCTTGGGCCACGACCCTGAGGAGCTGGTCTTGAACCGCGAATCCTCCCGCCGCGACCGAGCAAAGTTCCGTGCTATGGCAGCAGCGGAAATGAAGGCAGCCTTCCATCCTACTGTGCCGTTGACCGTTCACTGGGACGGGAAAATCGTACCAGCGGCTGACGGAGGCCCTGCTGAAGATAGCCTTCCAGTTCTGGTGTCTGGGGAGAACGTCGACAAGCTTCTGGCTGTGCCCAGCCTCCCCGACGGCACCGGCCGCGCCATGGCGGAAGCCGTCCTCTCTGCCCTCGAGGATTGGGACATCAAGGGACGGATCTGTGCCCTCTCTTTTGACACCACCGCCTCAAACACAGGACTACTCTCAGGAGGAGCTTGCTATATCATTGAGCAGAAACTCGAGAAGACAGTGCTTCATTTGGCTTGCCGCCACCACATCCACGAACTGGTGTGCGAGAAGGCATTCACGGCGTGCCTCGGTCCCTCTACTGGTCCTGACATCCTCCTGTTCAAACGATTCGCCGCCCAGTAGGACTTCATCGATCAAACCAAAGCGAAGCCCTTCGAGGATGGAACCATGCCGCAGCACCTGAAGGACGCCCGCGACGACCTGCTGATCGAATTCAGCCGCCTCCTCGACGGTCAACATCCACGTGATGACTACAGGGAACTTCTGGAGCTCTCTGTAATTGTGCTGGGCGGTCCGAACAAGCGGGTGCCCGGTTCGCTCGTCCCGGCGCCTTCCATCGCGCGCGCTGGATGGCAAAAGTCATCTATGCCATCAAACTGTTCCTGTTCCGGGAACAGTTTCAGATGTCGTCAGGCGAAGCGGCTGGAATCCGGCGATTCACCATCTTCGCCGTGTCCATCTACGTGACGGCCTGGTACAAAGCGCCGCTCCCGGCAACGGCCCCAGCCGCGGACCTCGCGCTGCTCAAGGCCCTCGTCTATTATCCGGATTCAGCGGTGGCCAAGGCGACGGCGACAGTCTTCGCCAGGCACCTATGGTACTTGAGCGAGCGCCTCGTCACCCTGGCCATCTTCGACGAGGGTATCGACTTGGCGACAAAGCGGGAGATGATTAAAGCGATGGAAGAAGAGGAAGGATCGGAGGATCCCCCGCGGCGTATCAATGTGGACCTGTCCACCGCCTCAATCGCCAACAATACATTGGCCAAGTTCACAACGACTACATCAAAGGAGTTCTTCAAGGTTCTGGACATCAGCACCGCCTTCCTGCTCAAGGATCCGGAGGAGTGGCGGACGGACCCAGCCTTCATCGCCGCATCCCGCCGAGTCCAGGCCCTTCAAGTTGTCAATGACTTCGCGGAGCGCGGGGTGGCGTTGATGCAGTCTTTCAACCTGGCCCTTACCAAGAGTGAAGACCAAAGGCAGTTCCTCTTACAAGTGGTCGAGAAGCACCGCTGTGACTTCCCAACCGCCCGCAAGTCCACCGTGACCTCTGCAAAGTAGGCAACAATGAGAGGGAGATGGGCGCCCATGATACCCCCCCCCCCCTTGAGGGGCTAATATTCGAGTTGAGGGGGACCTAGAGTTGAAAGTATGAAGTCCAGTTATATGTTTTAGGTCAAGATTAGTAGCTTGAACAAACTAGAAGTGATATTTTATTTGCTAGAGGCATAGAACATCATGATCTAAAATTTCTACTTTTCGAGAAAATATACAAATTTTGACCGTATTGAGGCAGTTCTAAATATTGTTTTATTTCAAAAATATTTTACACACGATATTTGTTGACAAAATGGAACCAGAAACGCGCCCGTCCCGATAAAAATTCAAACTTTCGAAAATAAGTGTCACCCTAATATATATGCATGCTTAATGTATCATCAACTTTACAGTATATTTGTATAAATAGTCAGAGTGGAACCAGTGTCGTAAATGGCAATTTGTAACATCTGGTGTTTGCTTGATATAAAGCAGGTTGAACCGAAAGGGTCAGACTTTTAAAAGAAAATTTACCATTCTTAGATAAAATAATTGTATTGTGTTTGGTCAGCTCAGAATCAGCGCCCAATTGACACTAAAATTTCTCCATTTCATTATCTCTATCAGGAAAATATTAATTTGTATGTCACAAGACTTACCCAGTTGAGCCAATACATTTTCACACAATCTGAGCGCGCCTTATAGTCGCCAATTCAATACAGAATTCTGTTTATTCAGTCAAGCAGCAGCCAACGATACAAATGATACAACTCGAGATAACGAAATAAAGCCGTGAGACCTCACGCATAATTCTATGAAATTTCGTACTAATAACAATTGTCCGAATTATGTTCTCTCTCTCTCTCTCGCTCTCTCTCTTTCTCTCTCTCTATTCGTAGTAGATCCGGATATATAAAAAAAATCCCGGCTAGTTCATCATTATTATTATAATTTTTATTATTATTATCATTATTATCTCTCTCTCTCTTTCTCGCATATACAGTACTGGCCAAATTAATAGGAATTTTTTAAAAATTTCATTTTTTGGTATAAAATGTTAAATTAAACCAATTTTAAACGTTGAAAAGTTATTTATTTCTACACAAGAATACATGGTCATTATTTAGCAATAGTTTAGTACTTAGTTTGACCCCCCTTAGCAGCCTTAAGGGCTGCGACACGCTTCGGCATGCCATGAATCAATTTTTTGCATAATTCCTTAATACGTGTAGAGTGAAACCAGACTTGAATAAGTCGCTCTATGAGTTGGTGTTTTGTTGTTATCGGCGTTTCATGGATTACGTCCTTTAAAATACACCATAAACTTTCGATTGGGTTCATGTCTGGAGAATTTCCAGTCCATGGGAGCAACCGAACACTATTTTCATGACACCATTTTTTAACCGACTTTGCCGTGTGGCATGGAGCTGAGTCTTGTTGAAAAATCCAACGTCTATTACCATACCATTCCCTTATTTGAGGCAGTAGACGTCTTCTTAGTACTTCTATATACTTGACTTGGTTCATATTCCCCTCAACAATGCTCAAACGACTAGTTCCATGCACAGAAATTGCTCCCCAAACCATGATCTTTTGTGGAAATTTCACCGTTTTCATCAGACACTCAGGCAAAAATTCTTCTCCAGGCCTCCTTCTTACACTTTGAACACGATCGTCAAGCACGGCAATCGTTGACTCATCGGAGAACACCACCTGCAATCAAAGAAAGCCCTGTGAAAGAGTCAGTGCATAGCGTATGAAGTACAGCTAAAACGAAGTACAGTATGACTTGCTGCTTTACAGATATTTTTACTGCAGTTTTATCACGTACTGTAAATACACTTCTATGCATACTGTATTTACTGTATTAACATTCTATTTAATGTTAAATATTATTCTTACCTGTTCCCAATCCTCACTAGTCCAGTTAATGTGTTCCTTTGCCCATGCAAAACGTGCCTTCTTCATAGCCTCAGTGAGCCTGGGCTTCTTCCTTGGGCGGTAGGGTTTGAAGCCGGCAGTTAGAAGCCTCCTGTTGACTGTTCTACGTCTCTATTGATGCCATCAGCCGCTAGACTACTGGAAATGTTTTTGCAAGTAGCTCTTCTATTTCTAAGAGACAAAATTGCAATCTGTCTATCAGTTCTTGGAGTCGTTACCCTTTTTCTGCCGCATCTTCCAACCCTTTTGGGGCCTACATTTTCTCCAAATACCATTTTTTTCTCAATACGAAGTACTGACTGTGGTGAAACATGGAGTTTGGCAGCGATTTCCTTTTGTTTAAATGTAGAAGAAGTTAATAAAACCTGTATTTGCCCAATTTTCCGTGGACTCAAGTCATTCTTTCCCCCCATTTTCAAATTCACTTAAAAACTGTAACAAATAATTGCCGAAATTGGGTAAATACACTATTTAAATTAAACGGTAGTTACAATGACACGTAAAAGAAAGAGAAACACACCCGCATCGCACGACAACCAAACGACAACTGACGAACAAACACGCTTCGTTCGACTAAAGAATTATGCAAAAAATTGATTCATGGCATGCCGAAGCGTGTCGCAGCCATTATGGCAGCTAAGGTGGGTCAAACTAAGTACTAAACTATTGCTAAATAATGACCATGTATTCTTGTGTAGAAATAAATAACTTTTCAACGTTTAAAATTGGTTTAATTTAACATTTTATACCAAAAAATGAAATTTTAAAAAAATTCCTAATAATTTGGCCAGTACTGTATATATATATATATATATATATATATATATAATAATTAACGAGCCTACGAACACCGTCAATGTCAAATTGTCAAGTATCTCATTAATTTTAATAGTTCTAAAAAAAATTAAGCAAACTTATTCTAAAACATAATGTAACGCTAGATACACGCACGCGCATATATATATGATGAATAAAACCACGAAGGAAAGGAAACACAGAATGATGCTCAAACGCTTTCGTCTAATGACATCCTCAGGATGTGATGTCATTAGACGAAAGCGCTTGAGCACCATTCTGTGTTTCCTTTCCTTCGTGGTTTTATTCATCATAAATATTATTCACGTGTTACTTTCGTGAAATAATTTTCATATATATATATATATATATATATATATATATATATAATTAAAATAATAATGATAATAATACCAAACATTAATAGCACCAAAGATATATTTAAATAATTATGGAGAACGTGCACTTATTAAATTTAAAAAATCTGAGAGAAGCATAATCCAATTTTGGCGAAACCACACCTACAGGACATTTCCGGCCAATCAGAAAACATGCGAGCTGATGATTGGCCTTTTCAGCTGACGAACCACGTCACTTGAAATGTAGCGTCTCCCCCGCCATATAAAAGGGGCATTTTCATCCCGTGAGTGCACTCGTTATTAATTTTTCCAGTAAAAATTCTCGCTCGGTTAGCCACAATGAGTTCTAACACGTCGGAATTCACTCAAAGCAAATTAGCTAATTAGTCCTCACAAATGTATTCGAATCCGGGGATATCCGGGGATAAACGTGAAGTGTCTTGAGTATATATACACACACACATTTCTTCATATATATACACACACACATATTATTTTATTTATATATATATATATATATATACGAAAGAGTGATTTTTTCTGCTCTTCTACAGAGCATAAGTGGTTGTACGACTTTTCACGATTGTAGACAATGACGAACTCTTTACTTCCCAAGAGGTCGTTGACATTTGCGGAACTGCACAGACCGAGTTATTGTGCTGCCCTACACACGAATTGTAAGAAGAAAAATTATATCTCCGTGTTTCAACTCAGTGTTTTCTGTCAAAGCGCTAAATTCAGTTTTCGCTCAATTGTGAATAAAAAAGTGTAGCCATTTCACGATTAATAGTTTATCATTATCATTATTATCATTCTCTCTCTCTCTCTCTCTCTCTCTCTCTCTCTCTCTCTCTCTCTTGCATATAGCCGTACCACAGCTTTCCTTTTAGATCTGCCAATATATATCAGGGTAGGAACGAATAGCCGCCAAAATTAACTGGCAAACAGGGTAAGAATGAACATTCATTTTATTTTGACGCATAAATCAGCATTTTAGAATAATCACAGGTCGATCCGTAGTTTATTTTCCTCAGTATTGGTACCATGTTAAAATTGTAGGGCTACCAGCACTCCATTCTGTTGTTTATTTTTCCTCTGAATCGTAATTTGTGCTGTAGGTCTAAGTCACTGTACAATTTTAAACAAGGGGGTTTAAATGAATAGAGGAGGAGGAGGAGGATGCTTATGCTTAAACTTAATTTGAAGTGTAATATTGTTCATCTTTTTTTCTCTTAAAGTAGTTGGGAGGACATGGGACGTGTCACGGTGGTATTACGTGACGGTGTGGGCGAAATTCAGATTAATGTCAATGATGTTCGAGAGGGATAAGAAATTTTACAAAACACTCGACACTCATGTAGTGAGCTACAAAGCGAGTGTGATGTAATTGAAGAAATAATTTAAGTTTTCCTTTTTCTTGTGTGTGGGGGGGACAAGAATAAACCAAGTATTTTCAACATTTTATTACATAATAAATCTATGGTGAGCATTTTAAGTATATTTATAAATGAATACATAATTTCGTTTATTGTATATACCATATTTTTTTTATTTTTAAGTAATATTGCCTTCAATGTTTTTCATTGGCATATATATAAATAGGAGTGCCAATAATTTGTTTTTTACACATTCTGTACCACAATATATATATATAAAACCAATTTTATTTAATTACAGATTTAACAGCCAATACATTTTAAATAAGTTACAGAACATAATCCCAGTCCTTATACGTTACACAAATTATTATTATTATTAGGGGGATACATTTTATAAATTAATTACAGATTTAGCAGTTATTACATTTTAAATAAGTTACAGATCATAATTCCCATGATGCATATTTGTTACAATTTAAAATAATTAACTGATGAAATTTCAATTATATATACACACATTAAACTTCGCAGAACACATCGAATGTCTAAAAACGGCAACCGGTTTTATATCTGGCTACATACCAGTTCATCATTAGTTTTAGAGTTACACAAGTCGAATAATTTTTTTAAATTTGTAAATTCGTTCTCGCGGACCATATGCATGAGAAAGCAAATAGTACATACCACAGACATTGCTGCGGTAGCTCTGGAACCGGTAAGGATTTCACATTATCTGCCGAATTGGCAGTTGTTCGAGAAATTTTACAATAATGTTATAATGTTATAATGTTATAATGTTTCAGACCAACAAAGACCCTAGGATCCACTCATGGCTGGTCTACCTAACTGTGTTCGTAATCGTGTATTGTGTATGTCCTCCGTGGTGGCGGAGGGGACCTACAATTTTACGTGGGTTCCGAACCACAAGAACATAAGAAATTTATGTAAAAACCGCCGGTAAATTGGCAACGACCAATTTTTACGAAACTAAATAATTATCAATTTAAAACCAATTAATTATCGATTTAAAACTAAAGATAGAATCTCTGGATCCAGAGGATCTAGTCATAATAGACTACTATCCACAAATATGTTACACTCTATATCTATTTATAACGGACATGCAAATATATCAGATCCAAAGAATCCAGTCAATTTCTTTACGGTATCCATCAAGTCACGGTCCATATCGATTGCGGACCAAGTCAAAATTTACAATCATATACATTACAATATATACACTTACGAGAAAAAGTGTAGGTGTGGCTGTAAAGACTGTACAGTAATGTAGAAATGTGTGTGCACCCATTTTGGGTCTCCCATTTAAAGGTGTTTGTGGGGCAAGTGAAGATCATGAGTTTTTCAATACCTCACAGTACTATGGGGGGCACCGCTCGGCAGAGGAATCGATTTAAATGGGGTATGTAAGGACAGAGAGTATCCCCTAACCCAAGACGCTGCCTCCCTATATCCCACAACACTTGTGTTGAGCTGTGGGATGTCCCCCCAGTAGATGAAAGTAGTACAGTCGTTCCCTATTTTTAAAATAAACGGCTATCTAACGGATCCCTTAACTATCGCTAACATCCGTATTCAAAATAAGTGCCTCAGTCTCTCGTGATTGGGAGTTTCAACGTTTCATTCTTTGCAAACACGCCGGTAAATAAGGTCCGTGTGAATCGGTCACTCTTCATCCCTTTCTGGAGTGTAACCGTGTCAATTTTTAAAAGTGTGTGATTACACCCCTAAACCTGTCAACTTCGATTAGAGCATGCGATTCGAGTAAACTACTACGCTAATCGGCACGACTAGAGTCTTGTCGAACACTAATCTGAGATGTTTCCGCTATGCTGGGTGCTTATGTGTGTGTTTATATTCCCACAGAAATCTGGCGAGAGGCCAAACGGGTACAGGTTGGAACTCTGGACGAAATCATTCTGCGTTACGCCGGTCTCTAAACCCTCGCAAACCCTGACACTATGCACAAGATTGCTAAACGCCCTCGAGCAAAGTGGAAACTCGTCATCTGTAGAATAATTCGTTCCCAATGTCCCGCCTAAAGCCAATACAGTCACATTTTTTAAACCAAAATTTTCGAATTTAAACGCTGGTTTTTGTATTTGCCATTCACAGAAGTGTGTTCCTGCATTTCAGTTAATATCCTTTTAGGTAGAACTCTAAGCGCAACATTTTCCATCTGCTTCGGTGATAAACCTGAAGGAACTGTAAACATCTTAAGCTGGACTCTATTAATTGGGTATTTTACTGTAGAATGTACGAGATTTTTTCCAATTTCCATCTGCTTAGCAGAGCTTAATTTCACACGCAGTACGCGGAAATATGTCTCCATAATATGAATCACCACAGGTTTCACGCCTCTTCTTGGTCAGCACCCAGATTGAAGCAAATCTCAGGGCTCGTACGGGTGAGCTTTAATTTTATATCGACCCCATTCACAAGCAACTTCTCGTGGAACGTGAAATCTGTGTGGAGGCGTCCGAAGCAGTCACATATCTTTTTAGAATTTTTAAATTTCTCCTATATATTACTCTCATCTTTAGCTTGATAATAACTTTCGGCAGTTAAAACGGTCTCCTTCGCTTCTTTCAAAAAGTTGAGAACATTTTCCAGATAGGATCATAGGTGATAGTTGTCAGACCCAGCCGAGATGTTGACCTGTTTTAAATACACGTCACACTGGCTGAATATGGAGTATAGAAAGTTGGTCTCTGGGAATACGATGTCGTTGTTTTCGCAATCCGTTCCATCTGAAAGTGCTATCTGTAATTTAGCGTACATGAAAACACAGCTTGGGTAAAAAAAGTAAGGGTTTGAGCTTGGGATCACGAATTTTATAGGAGTACTCGGCGAGCTGATAGTGTTTAGTGGATTAACTCTAATAAAGTCGCTATGCTCTATAGATATTTGTGTCGGAGGCATGTTAAAGAGGGGCAGCTCGGATTTACAACATTGTGAAGTACACGGATAGATGAAACGTGCCATAGCGCGTCAGAAATAGTGACACTCCTCTCGACAAGTAGCAGTCAGTCTATGATTTATGAGAGGAACGTCCTCAGCTTATATCAGTTAAAAAAGTGGCCAACCATAGGTTTCATACGCTTAGAATACGTCTTTTTTGATGTCCTTTTACGGATAACGCCACGGGTTCGTAGACCGTTCTTCTTCTTTCCCCGTACAGTGCGTTTCTTCTTCCCGCCACCAACAATCCCACTCAAGCGCTGATATTTCACCCATTGGTAGACTCTCGACGGCCTTTGGGTCGTTCTGTCACAGTACAATGGCAGTGAAGCTTCCGTGTTTAGCTCCTGTCACCGAATGGAAAACGTTTCTCCTTAATCGTTCTTATATATATATATATATATATATATATATATATATATTATATATATATATATATATATATATTGAAATACTGGTTAGTAGGTTAGTTCGACTTTGACATAATGAGGCTTGTCGTATGCAACACTCAAGCTTTTTCCTCTATGATTAGGAATGTGGGCGATGCGCAGCAGCCGTGCCAGGGTATCCCCAACAAACTGATATTCCACGATATTGCTGTAAATATAGTACATGTGCGGGGGAGGGTGTCCATAGTTCAATTTCTCCAGTTTCAACTGATAAAATAAGTTGCACAAGTCATGCTGTGATTCGTAAAAAGTATCTCTTTGGAAGGCTGCCCCATATCTGCCCTTGGTTATAATTTTGAACAGTGCTTTGTCTTTAATATTTCTGTTAGTCTTCGATTTTAAAGTAAATGTATGTAGCGGGGTATCTTTGTTTTCCGATTTCGTATACTGAATCAGACGTAAGATTTGAACTTTTCAAACTACCATTAAGTCTCTCATAACATCCTGGGTTGTCATAATGACCCGGTCCTAGTGTTACTTCTGTCGTGTGGTACTGTGCATCCCCACTCCGGGCGGAACGCATGGTATCGTCCCAAGTTACTCCATCATTTTCACACTCATCACGGTTTCTAAGAACCATAAAAACGGGTTCTTTCTGTTAATACTTAAATACTTGGTGGCCAATTGAAATTTGCATATTCCAACTTTATATGATTCACGACCCCATTCAATGGGCCCATGCAGTTCTGTTATAAAGTTGGTCAGGGTGTTGGTAGGATGTACAGAGAGAAGAGGACAAGAATGTGACGTAGAAGTGGTTAGGCGCCATGTTGTATACTATTTAAGCTTCATTACTGCACCAGCTTTCATATAGGTATGATAATAAAAACCCACTGTAATAGACAGAGTTTATTTCCACAACAGTTTCGATGCCCACTGGCATCCTTTTCGGGTGGCTACAGAAAAACGAATGAACCAAAAACAAGAGGGAAAAACAGTCCAGGGACCATTAAGAAATTCACAGCTAGGTTAGATCCCGTTCACCCGACAACGGAAGGGCATTTTTTTTTCATGAAAGGGACCCGCTTATAAGTACATTCGCGCAAATTTAAAACTATCTTCTTGTTCAAGACATACAGATTCTATTATTTTATTTTTTTACATAATTATTACATTTATTATTACATTTATTATCATACATTTAATATTGTATTATTATTTATTACAGAAATTATAAATTTATTATTACATTGATAATTACATTGTTGTTTATTATACATTTACGGCTTACCCAAAACCCATAAGATTAATATACCACTCCGTCCCATTATTTCACACAGGGGTTCCTTTAGTTACAGGTTATCTAAATTTCTTGCAGATAAATTGTCCCCATTAGTAGGTAAATTTTCAGGCTCGCACATCACTGATTCCTGTGACTTTATTAACAAAGTTATGTCCTTAGATTTAAAGCGGGGAAAAATGATCAATTTTGACGTTGAGTTCTTGTTTACGAAAGTTCCCATTGATGATATACTTAGTTTTTTAGATAGAAAATTGCCAACATGTAACGTAGAACTAGGCATGCCCACCTCTGTATTTTTAGAACTGACAAAACTCTATCACCAATAATGCCTTCTGCTTCGGTAAAAATTTTTATTTGCAAGGTTTTGGTATGGGAATGGGGTCCCCTTTATCCCCAATACTGAGTACATTATACATGGAATATTATGAGTCGGAATTGCTGCAAACAATATGTCCCAGGAATCTAATTTGGTTTCGTTAAGTAGATGATATCGTCTCATTTTGGCCTGACCACTGGAACAACTTTGACACTTTCTTTCAGTCATTAAATAATCTTGCTCCCTCTATTAAACTTAAATATGAATGGGAGAACGACAAACAATTACCTTTTCTAGATGTTTTGGTCATTAATTCGTACATTCATTATTTTTCATATCATGATGACGGGGTTAAAAGCTCAATTATTTCTTCCATGTTTCTAAGAGCACTCGGGATTTGTAGCCCACATTTGCTGGACCCGGAATATTCAAAGATTTGGAACATTTTTAAGGATTTAAAATATCCTGAGTGGTTTATCAGAAAGGCGTATTTTAAAGCCAGAAAATCTTTTTATGCCCCTCGGGAACCTTCAGTTAACCGTAAACAATATGTGAGTTTGCCTTACATTGCCGGCTTAGAAAGAGTAAAACCGTTGACGAAATATTTTAAGTTTGCCTTGGCGTTCAAATATGCGTCCACCGTAAAAAGTACATTGGTTAGGAATAACGTTGCAAAACAGGAACAAGCCTGTGTCTACAGCATTCCCTGTAAAAGTTGTGATTTAGTATACAGAGGAGAAACTGGAAGAAATATTGAAACCCGTATTAAAGAACACAAATATTCCTTCAGAAGTTGTAATACTAATAATGCAATTTTTTATCACGCCAGCCAAAATGATCATGCTATAGATTGGGAATCAAGTAAGTTACTTTATAAATGCAATAATTATGTCAAACGAAAAATAATAGAATCTGTATGGATAGAACAAGTGGATAATTTTAATTTGTGCGAAGGTACTTATAAGCTGGACCCCCTAATGAGATTCTTGGTCAAAAAATCCCTTACGGAGTCGGGTGAACGGGTTTTAATTTAAGTGTGAATTTCTTAAAGGTCTCTGGATTGTTTCCTTATTCGCTTTTGATTCATTCGTTTTTTCAGTAAAATGTAAATAGAATAATAAACGTAAATGTAAATGTAATAATGGAAGTAATAAATGTGGAAATAAATGTAAATGCAATAAATGTAATAACAAAGGTAATAAAATAAATGTAATAATAAGTGTAAAGGTAATAATAATAAATGTTAAAAAACGTAAATGCAATAATAAATGCAGTAATTATGTGAAAATAATAGAATCTGTATGTATAGACCAAGAAGATGGTTTTAATGTGTGCGAATGCACTTATAAGCGGGACCCTTTAATAAAATACCCTTCTGGTGTCGGGGGAACGGGCTCTAACCTAGGTGGAAATTTCTTAATGGTCGCTGGATTGTTTCCTCCTCCCCTTTTCATTTGTTTTCCGGTTTATAATTTCTGTGTAATAAACAACAACGTAATTATCAATGTAATAATAAATTTATAATTTCTGTAATAAATAATAATGCAATATTAAATGTAATAAATGTAATAATAAATGTAATAATTATATAAAAAATGAAATAATAGAATCTGGATATATTGAAGAAGATAGTTTTAAATTTGTGCGAATGTACTTATTAGCGGGTCCCTTTAATAATAATAATAAAAAAAATGCCCTTCCGGTGTCGGGTGGACGGGATCTAACCTAGGTGCGAATTTCTTAATGGCCCCTGGACTGTTTTTCCCTCTTGTTTTTGGTTCATTCGTTTTTCTGTAGCCACCCGAAGAGGATGCCAGTGGGCATCGAAACTGTTGTGGAAATAAACGCTGTCTATTAGAGTGGGTTTTTATCATCATATTTTGAACTTCACGTAGAAAAGTGAAGCTTTTTGCATTTTCATATAGGTGTTGAAGCTTTCTGGGTACCCTAACCATTTTACCAGGTACATTTTTCTCTTTCCTGAACCTTTGCTTCCTAAAATTTTTTCAATTTTAAACACTTATTTCCTAAATTAAATATCACTTTCTGCATCTCCTCACCATAAAAGCCCTGCAATTTCTTCCCCTTTCAAATCTTCAACGTAATACAGCATCACCTCGTCTTTCGGCCTCATATCCCTAACTTTAAAAAGCTCACGTGTCCAACCTTGGTTAAATTCCTTCACAAATTTATTCCCCGAACGCGACAGCCTTACATATTCATTGATTTTCAAACGTACAGAGCGTGGTGGCGCTCTATGAATATCTTTTCCCACCTCACGTTCACTGTGCGTACCTCTTTTTAAAATTTCGCTAGGTGATCTAGCAATCGTTCGGTGGTGTGAACGGTTGTAGGATGAAACCAGTGCCCCCAGAATGTCTATATATCTGTATGTGTTTTTATGTGTGAAATACCGATGCATGCGCTCCTTTATGGTACGCTGGACTCTTTCTGCTAAAGATGCCTCATGTATAGAATTGCTAGTGTAATAACTGATATTAACCTCTGCCAACATATTCTGAAAAGCTCAGCCTATAAATTCTTTCCCTTTGTCCGTACAAAAATAGCCAGGAATCCTGTTTTCTTTAAACATCAACGCTTTGGAGGCTTTAGCAACTGATTCAAGCGATTTATTTTTCAGTGGAATTAGCCACACATATCTAGAGAATACATCTATTGTGAATAGGATGTATTGGTAGCCTTCATTATACACTGAATATCTCTGCAGGTCTGTTCAAGCTGCCTGCCAAATAGAATCATCCGAGGCTGTTAATGTCTTGGCCGTTTTAAACCTTCTTCTCACCGTCCTATCAAGTGCATAAGCATCCTACTCCCGCACAAACCTCTCAACATCTTTTTTCCCTATTCCCTCATTATAAACACCTCTGTACAGCGTATTAACACCCCCATAGGAGGCTGGATTAGAAATGTCATAATAACGTTTTCTTAATATGTTAGCCATTTGCATATTTTAGAGGCGCGCGGATAGGGTTGTGGGTTGCTGCTTAGTCTTCTTCTTCCTCTAAAGAGATGTTACCGCTGAGGGCGAAGGCGTGTTCAGATGTGGTATATGCGATGCTTGATCCAAGTCTTTTAACCTGTTCAGATTACCTATCAGTGTTTTGGGGATATTTAATTGTTGTAGTCTAGCTTTAATATGCTTCCATCCTGCTGGTCAGGGCCTATTCCACTTTCTCATCAATCATGTGCAATAATTAGGGTGGGTCATACTATGCATTTTTTTTAAATCAATGGAGAGGGGTGTTCAAATGACATATTTTGGTGTATAGAACACAATTCTGAAGAAAATATTTAATTCTGATAACCCTAACCTACATCATTTTGCAGTTGATTATTATTAAATTGTTGATTATTTTACTATTGTAGTTACCCCAGAATATGTCTTCTCACGTTTTCTATCATGGCTGCTCACGTTATCTCTCATAGAGCATTGTTCTAACTAATTCATATAAACACATATAATGTAATTCATATAATAATAATAATATTTAAATACTCAAATAAAAAGGTGTGCCATTCCACTTAATTGTAATTATCATACAGTTTGGTATATGAAATATTTTGACGGTTTTCTGGCGCGCATAAGGCCATTTTCTGAGCCACCTTTCTCAGAGGCTAGAATGTAACGTTTCAGAGCATTCTAAAACGTTTTGGGCGGATTGACCTGACCAATGTGATGATGGAAGCTGAGGGCAGTGACCAATCTTTTCCCGCAAAGATCAAGGAAGAACACTATAGTGTTGTTAGTGAGCCTGGCAGCTACTATCTGTTCCACTTTACCCCAGAGAAAGCAACTAAAGAGGAGTCACATGCGGAGAAGATTGCTAAGGTCCTGTTTGCCTGGCTGAAAGAGAGGGGTTATGATAAGACCTTGTTGGCCATTGGAGGAGACTCAACAAATGTCAACACTGGTGTGAAAGCTGGAGTAATGCGGAAGCTGGAGCTGCACCTGGGGAGAAAGCTGGTCTGGTTGGTGTGCAACCTGCACACTGTTGAACTTCCCCTGCGCCATCTCATTGTTGACCTTGATGGCCCTACTCTGTCAGACAAAAAATTATCCGGGCCAATAGGAAAGCTCCTTGATTCTGCTACAGACTTTGATATCAATCCAAACTTCACCCGAATCTCTGTTGGCCCTCCACTGATCAAGCTTCCTGACAAGGTCATTCAAGATCTCTCAACTGATCAATACTATGGCTATAAAATTGTCTGTGCACTCAGGGATGGAGTACTTCCTGCAGGGCTGGCTCTGTTAGAGATAGGACCAGTAAACCACAGCCGCTGGCTCACCACAGCGAACAGACTTCTCAGGCTCTGGGTGTCAAAGCACGGACTTAAAGGAAAGAACCTGAAGATTCTGCAATTCATTGTGGAATTCATCATTGGAGTGTATTACCCATGTTGGTTCAACGTGAAGGTCAAGCACTCCTGGATCGAAGGGCCTAGGCACATCCTCTTTCAGCTGGACTGCCTCAAGTCCCAGAGAAAGGAGGTGCTGGATATTGTGATGCCAACTGTGAGAAGATCTGCTTGGTATGCCCACAGTGAAGTCATCCTCCAAACACTACTCTGCTCTGAGGATCAGAAGGAGAGGATTGAAGGGGTGGAGAGAATCCTGGCCATCAGGGGAGAGGGGGACCCGGACACTCAGCTGGGGGACTCCTCTGTTAGGAGCAGAAGGACACCTGACATCAATTGTGATGCTTCCAGCATCGGTGACTTGATCAGCTGGTCAGAAGGTGTGTCAGAGCCACCTCTCACCTGCTCTCTAAGCACCTCAGAGGTGAAAAACTTCATCAACACCCCCATGGAGGTGCGCAACTGGCCTTGCCACACACAAAGCATTGAGAGGGTTGTTAAAATGGTGACTGAGGCTTCTGCTAAGTACTTCTCACAGGAAAAGAGGGATGGAGGGATCAGGGCTCAGGAGACCAGCAGGAAGCTGATGTCCAAGTCTGAGTCAAAGCAGGCTTTGTGCAACCTGGCAAAGTTCAAGATGTCAGGAGAATGATCTTTGTAATTATATCCAGTGATATACATGCAGTTCACCTATTAATAAATATATGTAAAGTTGATTTGGCCTTGTCAATATAAATGATTTACATTATAACTTTTAATATATTATAAAGGGGTTCAAAAGGGTAAAATTGGCAATTTAGAAATACAAAATGATGTAGGTTAGAGTTATCCTATCCAAAAACGAAGCTCATATTTGAATTCCCCATGTAAAAACACATAATTTAGACACCCCTGATGGTAGGATTTCCTTCAGATTCATGTTGTCACCTGAGTACGACCCGCCCTAGTGCAATATCAATGATGTTCGAACCTTGTACCTTTTGACCCTTCAACAACAACCTCACCTGGATTGGACCATTGTATAATGGGATCCTCACTCAATAGATTATAAAGAATTAAGCCTTTATACCTCAATGTATGTGGGAGACTGTTTTCAAATATATGCTCGAGATGTTGCGAACTCGCGTCGTTGTTCTGTACTTGTTCAGGTTCATCAGGTTCGTCCCCATGTTTAATAACTAGGGGGAACTCTATCGGTTTCTTATAATTTTCGTACTCATGAAGAAATTTTTGCAGAGCTTCTTGGTATAAGATTCTTTTCTCATCAGGAGACTTTCACTGTTTAATAGGTCTACCAATTCGCTTTCCATTCTTTTAAGCCTGCTTTTACGGGGTTCTAAAATCGTATCTTGACTCTTTGTGCTTTGTAGTGAAGCATACACTTCGTGTGGAATCACGACTACTTACTTCATTATATTAAACTTGTCAGTAAAGGCCCCAAAACTGAAAATAAGATGGGTAGGAATGAACACCCTCTTTGTACAATAATTCGCTTTTTCTTCATAGTTTGACTTTTACAAGCGAGGACGTGTATTATATTCCTGTAACGACATTGGCGAGCTTTCTGAGAGGTTTCATTGGTACATTACATTTTATAACGTTAAGACAGATTTCACAGATGCATTGTAAAATTCGGAGTCAATATTTTTAACAAAAAGATAGATTTGTATTAATTCACGGTATTTCTTTAACCTCTTTGTCATTCTGGGATATATACCGTTTCAGCCTCGTTTGGGAACATATTCGTTCTTAGAAGCACCCTAAACGTGTTTCGGGGGTGAAGGTCACAAAGTAAATATCCATAACATTGGCTTATAGCTTCTTTATAAACTTCCAAAAATCTTTACGCTGATTCGGGAACATTTGATTGGCTAATACACCAATTTGTGCCAAATCTCTACGTTGAGCGAAAAAGACTAGATATTGTGTATTTAGTGATACATCGCGCATGTATCTATTTTTGAAAAATAGATTCTGATTGATGAAGAATACACTTATGTTAAGATGGTGTGAGAACACTGTAAATATCTCGACAAACGTTACTGTAAATGTCTCGGCAAACGTCACTGTAAATGTCTCGGCAAACGTCAAATAGCATCATACGACTTTACCCACAAAAATTGAGAACAGCGTCCCCTTGTCTTTAATGACTTTAAAGACAGTTTTGCCACAACATGTGGGCCTTCATATAATGCATCTGGAGGGGCTCGTAAACCTGAACTCTTCTACAGAATCCATCTCTAACACGTCACACTCTTAAGTGGAACACTTACAAAATATAATAAAATTTTAAGTGATGCTCCTTATATTCTACAGTCTTGTTTTTCTTCTTCTCCAGAACCGTGAATGATGACGAGGATGAGGTACTGTGCCAGCAACATGTCCCCATCATAGATATTGCAAATGAGGTTGATGATACCGATGATGGTGTAGTTGCTATTGAGGCTGTATCATCAATCCGCTAGCGTTCCGGAACACCCAGGAACGACGATGGAGCAACCACACTAGACAATTTGGGGAAAAAGCGGGTGCATGACGATATTGCTGAATCGGCTTCCACATCAGGTGCAAAGCGCGCCAGGAGCGCATTGGTTGTTAGACCCACAGTAATAGATCCGTAGCCCTCTACGTCTTACGACACAAACCCTACAGTAGTTCCTTCTAAAAATAAAACTGTGCCCCCTTATTCCTATTCAATAATGTCCGTGCCCTCCACAGCAGTATCTCATTCTGTAGACAGTAGCATAACATTCGAACTGGTGCGCATCCCCACCCCCACCCCATCCCTGACTAGAAACCGTTACGTATCAGGGCCTGCGATCCATGTATAGCAACTGTGTTGAACACGGACTGCGGCGAGTAGTTGAACGTATTGTGAAGTTTGCCCTTCATAGCAGTGAGCGACGTGAAGCCAGGACACGACTGTCCCCTCGGGTTCGGGTGAGATGATGGGGATAGAGATGATTTTTGGGTAGTAATACCCTTCATGTGCCTGGTCCCCTTAGATGTAGATTACATTTTGGGTCGTATAATGCAGGCCTCTCAAAGCAGAACCGAATTCACCATGGACAACTTCAGGATAGATATCGACCACGTTTTCCGTGTTGAGGGACATACGGCCACACCTTATACTCTTAACTTTGGCAGTTATCAAATATTCAGAACCCACACAAACCTCGATCGCGGTTGCGGCTTTATAGCAATAGTCTTGGCTCATATGTTTACTGTACTAAATACAGTGGCCAAAAAAATTTGGTTGCCGACGGTTGTGCAGCGTGCCCGTAAACTGGTCGCAGACTGCAAGCAGGAGTTTGACTTTAATATGGGGCCTGAAGAGCTGAGAAGGGTGGAGCAGGAAATGAATGTTCGCATAGTTGTATTTGGATTGGATGATCGTCGTAGGACTATGTAGATTTTAAAAGCAGTGTGAGAGAACGTACAAAATGTATTAATTTTAGTGCTGTCAGGGACAACGTATCTCCCCATCCACAATATACAGAAAGAGCTCTTTACGCGAGATATGATATTGCTTCTACTTTTGCATATTGCTAATAATTTTACTTTTGGAAAGTTTTGAATTTTATATACTTGCGTTTATATTCACATTGTTATAGTTAAGTAATTGAATATTAGTGGTTTTTAGCGATTTAGAAGTTTTCATAGCGTGCCGGATTAATTTAACTTAAACTTGTGACGGTTATAAACTAATTTTAACTGTGCGATGCCGTCGCAGAAAGCGTCGTGTGTTAGGTGTGGGGTAAACCGGTGGTATTCGGATTTTAAAGATTATAACGGCGGTCGTATGGCGAATACTGAGAGATCAGTTTGTTTCTTTTGCGATTTAAGGGAGGAAATAGTTGCCATAAAACGCAGTGTTCGTGAGGTAACGGAAAGACTTGCAACGCTTGATGAGGGCAGGGGCAGGGCTACGGTTGACGAAAACCGAACCAATACTAACGTTGAAGACGTTAGTAATTTGAAGGGTGAGGTGCGTAACCTAGTTTCTAGTTTAGGTAGCTTATCGGGAAGGTTGGATAGAGTTGAGGAAGGGGTTAAGGTGGGACCGAGATTAGTAGATGGGGAGGGATTTAGAGAAGTTAAGGGTGGAGCTAGGCCGTGTACGTTAGGTGATAGGAATCACCCCCCCTATTGAGGTTTCGAACCCTTTCGCCCATTTGGAAAAGGACGTGAATGAGGGGGAAACTATTTTAATTGGGGACTCTTTAGTGCGCCATATGGACACAGAGTTCGTTAAACGGCATCCAACCAAGAGGAGGAGGGTCTGTCTCCCAGGGGCCAGGGTTGACAGAGGTAGAGACGAAGTGGATAGGATTGACGTTGCCTCCCGTCACTCGATGTTGGTGACGATGGTACGGGGCAACGACTCGTACAGGCCTGATACGAGAGTGCATGACCTTTTGGAGAGGTATAGGGGGTAATTAGGTCCCTGAAGGCGAGGTCAGATAGGCCTTTAGTTCTAGGTATTACCCCTAGGCACGGTTTGGGTCTTAGGATTACGTCTAAAACGATATTTTTGAATAATAAATTAGAAGAGATTTATGTTGAGGAAAATGTACCCTTCGTAAGGCTGTGGTTAGAATTCAGTGATCCTAGCCTTTTTATAAAAGATGGGGTACATTTAAATGAAATAGATAATGCTAGGTTAGGTAGGTTAATTGAAGAAAACGTGCGAAAGCTGTATAGGTCGAAGCCTTCTTTAAACGTTGTGGGTCCGGGAAACGCGGGCCCGACTTGAAAAATAGTTTAAAACGCCGGTCCTTGGTAAGAAATAATTTAAACGTCTTCTATTGTAAAGCGCGTAGTATTAGAAATAAATTAAACGAATTTAAGGCGATAATTTATTCCGGTAACTACAATATAGTTGCTATCACTGAAACGTGGTTAAATACGTGACTTGGGACTTGTTGGGGGAACTTGATATACCGGGATTTAAACGCTCTACTAATGATACGTTACATAGGATTGGTGGCAGCGTTTTGCTGTACATTCGTAATTCCCTTAGGGCTATCGAGGTTAAGATAGATGTTCCGGCAGCAATTAATGCGATATGCGTTGAAGTTAGGGCGCGTAGTATTAGTTTTAATTTTGTTGTTGTTTATAAACCTCCCGTTCAACCCCTCGATACCGATACTAGATTTTATTCACTTCTTGGTAACTTTATTGACAATCGGAATAGTATAATTGTCGGAGACTTTAACTACCCTAATGTTAATTACGAGACTTTTACTGGTAATAAGGAGGGTTTCAGATTGATTGAGTTCATGGAAGATAATTTTTTACGACAGATGGTTACCCAACCAACGCGCGGTGATAATATTTTAGATTTAGTGATGACGAACGGCGAAAATATAGTCGAAGGTTTAGAAGTAGGCGAGAGTTTAGGATGTAGTGATCATCAAATTCTTAGGTTTAAATTATTGATAGAAAACACTAAGGATAGTAACGTAATAGAAGTCCCTGATTTTCTTAGGGCTAATTTTGATAGTTTTGTGGATAGGATGAGAGTAGTGGACTGGGATAATTATTTATGGGTAATGAAACAAATTTGCATTGGGAGGCGTTTAAAGAAAGTTTTATCAATATTGAAAGGGAGTTTATTCCTCGTAGGCCCAAGCGCGCTAGAAATCATGGTAAGCCCAAATGGTGCACTAGGGAAATAGGCGAGTTCATGAACGAGCGTAACAGAGCGTATCGACTTAATAAGCGCAATGGCACGGCAGCTAACTTTAATAGATATATCGAGCTTACACTTCAGGTTAAAAGATCAGTTAAGAATGGTAAGCGTAATTTAGGGTACTTTTGCATTATCCTCCCAACACTAATTTTTTTTTATAACGGCTAACGCCTGCGGCGGGCTGTTTTTACCGTAACCTAACCTAACCTAATACCAACACTAATTTTTTTTACAATGGAAGGAAAATAAAGTACCATAACCAAAACCAAACCAACATTACATAAAAAAATTAGTGTTGGGAGGATAATGCAAAAGAACCTAATTTAGAGATACTTATAGCTGCGGATAGTAAACATAATGCAGAAACGTTTTTTTGAATAGGTCAATAATCGTAAGCCGATAAAAGATAACATAGGCCCTTTAGTGGATGTTAACGGCGCTTTGGTTCCTGACGCTCAGATGATAGCGGGTATTTTCAATAACTCTTTTGCGACAGTTTTTACCGTAGAAGACGTAAATAATGTCCCCGACGTGGACGATATCGTTCGATTTAGTAGCGAGACTATTTTGGATGAAATAACTGTTTACGAGGGTGAGATTGCGCATTATATCGATAGGCTAAAAGTTAACAAGACTCCAGGCCCTGACGCTTTTTATCCCAGACATTTGAAAGATTTGAAAGACGTTATTGTAGGCCCATTAACGAAGATTTTTAATCAGTCACTCGAAACGGGGATTATTCCTGAAGACTTCAAATTAGCTAACGTCACGCCCATTTTTAAAAAAAGCGACCGCACAGTAGCTAGCAATTATAGGCCCATTAGCTTAACGTCAATTGTTGGCAAACTTTTGGAATCCGTAATTAGGGATCGTATCATCGATCACTTAGAGAGTCGAGATTTGATTAATAGTAGTCAGCATGGGTTTCGACGCCATAGATCTTGTTTAACTAATTTGTTAGAATTTTATAACGAAATAGTGCGCGAATACGATAGGTATAGAGCGGCTGACGTTATTTATTTAGATTTTAAAAAGGCGTTCGATACAGTTCCGCATAGAAGATTAATTGCGAAGGTTAAAGCGCACTGTGTTCGCGGTCAGGTAGCTAACTGGTTAGGGCAGTGGTCGGGGAACAGGGGTAAATTACCCAAATGGGGTAAATTTAAAACTTTTGCGGGTAATGCGTGCGGTATGAGAGACACTGTGCTGATATTTTTTTTGTATATTTTTATTTTATTTTGTTACATAAATGTGGCGTTATTCTAAATTTTAGAATATTACGAATTTACGTCCTGATTACGTCCTCAAATATATTTTGGGGTAATACCCAAAAACGTTCGCCGACCACTGGGTTAGAGGAATGGCTTTGTGCAAGGGTACAGAGGGTTGATTTAATGGTAGTGAATCGGGATGGATGGATGTAGGTAGCGGTGACCCACAGGGTTCAGTGTTATGCCCCTTGCTATTCGTAATTTACATTAACGACATAGATGTGTGTATATATATATATATATATATATATATATATACACCGGGTCTCCCATTCGAAATGAAACAACTTTGAAACTCTGTAATTTTTAAAGTATTAATGTGAGAATTTTGAAACTTTGCCAGTTACTACAACATATGCATAAGTTTTTGTCATAATGTTTTTTGTTTGTTTGAGATTGAATTATGTTTACCCTACAAGAAAAGGCGAAATGTGTGTTATGCATGGCTGAGTTGAAGTCCCCTACTCTGGTACAACGGCGATTCCGTACAACCTTTCACAAGGAACCACCCACTACGGGGCTTCAATAAACCTTATCCCCCCCGCCCATGGCCTAAACCATTAGAGGTACAGTAAAACTAAACATACCTTACGAAAGAGAATTTAATCCTACATTTAATGAGAAACAATTAAAACTTGGTGTTCCCGCCATTGGCTTCCAAGACAGCCTGAATTCCCTTTGGGTAGCTTGCCAAAAGTGACGTGAATAGATCTTGATCGTTACGCAAATTTGCTAAAAGAGTTTCGATGTGTTGCGTCATTGTATCCTTCGAAAATCGATTTGCTGCAGGTTCTTGAAACAAGAGACATTCAACCTTGTCCTTTATAACTGATCCAATGTGTTCACAGACGTTCAGGTCAGGAGAATTTCCTGGCCATTCTTCATTTCCAAAGAAATCGATCTCATGGTTCCGCAACAACTGTTGAGTGGCTAATGCCTTAAAGCAAGTGGGCCTTATCGTGCAGAAATGTGACCTGATCGACATCCATAACATTGTTTGGGTTTCTTAGAAAAGGAATGACATGCTGGGATAGAATAATATCACGAAAATACTGTCCATCCCAATTCTGACCATTTGGCTTCAGCACCCACATGAGCTTCTTTGCAGTGAACAAAACAAACACACCAACACAGTCTGGACTTTTTAATACAGTAATTCGCGATAATGTTCATTGTCATCGATTTCATCTGGTGTTATGGCCCACACTCGATCATTTTGGTAGTTAGGCCGACGTGTTACGTAAACCAAAAATTCATCGGAGACAGCTAAATACATGAAATCATCCACATCCCAATCTTCAAGATAATGGGCAAACCACATTCTGTCATCGATGTTAAGTTGAATTTTTCTTGGCTTTGGAAATTCATGCCAAGGCTTTAAACCTTGCCTATGACGGTACAGTCGAATGATCTCACCACTAACGATCTTTCCTCTCAACACTTCGATCTCTCTAGAAAATTTAGCACAGCTGTTTTTCCGCTTACGCGTACCGCTTTCAATGATGTCCTTTGTTTCCTGAGAGAGTGGCAAATTTGGGCGCCCAGATTTGGTTGTATGCATTTCACATTCATCCAAAGTTTTATTCCAATTTCTTTTGACGAAGTCCTCACTTCTTCGCAACTTCTTGGCAACCCATGAACGTGTTATAAAGGTGACTCCAGCATCACGAGCTTCCCGAAATGTTATTGCTCGTATGCGATCTATCACACGTTGCCTCTCCGAATCACCAATTAATTGAGAAGCCATTATATTATCACTTTATCAGCTAGAGTAATTTTAATACCTGCAATAAATAAAGAATTTTATATATTTTTATAAACACTAAAAACTATTTCGATATAAGTAAACATGTAAGCTGCAAATGGGGGGGGGGGGAGCTATGGTTTTTTGGAACCCCTTAGAAGAGACCTATATGCATGGACCAATAAATTTGAGGAGACTGGCAGTGTTCTAAAGGAACACTCTGGAGGGCGAACAAGATCGGAAGAAGATGTTGAATGAATAGGCGGCGCCTTTGGTATTAGCCCGAGAAAGTCCATCCGTCATGCCAGTGTCGAACTGCAGATTCCTCGTTCAACTGTGCATAGAGTCGTGCGTAAGCGGCTGCAGCTCTGTCCATATAAGCTTCAAATTGTTCAGCATATAACATGTGAAGATCTTAACAAAAGGAAACATTATGCTATGCACAATGTATCTAGCGTATCTAATAGGGTGGCCCTTAGTTGTATGTGATTTTCTGAAATGAAATATTTTTCATCTCCCAACCTCCAAAGTTGTTCTAATCTATGTCAGAATGCTCTGTGTAAAATTTCAGCTTAATCAAACAATATTAAGATGGCCCCCAAAGGCCCTAAAGTTTCAGATTTTAACAATATTGATATTTTTTCATATAAAACCGTTTTTATCTTCTTTACAGAGTTTTATTCGAAAGAAATATAGAATATGATCGAAAGAGAATTTAATTTACAATAAATTTAGTTATAACCATTATTTACTTAAAACCAAAATTGGACGAGATATTCACGGAAATTGAAAAGTATCATAAGTGCGTAAAAAAACCGCCTCTGGAAGGTTCTAGAAAGTTCTGCGCCTGCGGCCTATATAAGCGGCGTAATTATTTGTTGTAAATAAAATTCACTTTCGATTATGCTTTGTGATTATTTTCCCAAACAAAGTTTGCAAATGAATTATAAAGGTTTTATATTAGAAATACCAATTATCGGTGAATTTTGAAATTTAGGGCCTTTGGGGGCCACCTTAATATAGCCCAATTGAGCTGAAATTTTGCAAAGAGCAATTTTGTATATATTGGAAGAAGATTAGGGGTTGGGAGCAAGTAATTTCAAACGTTGAAAAATAAGGGCCACCCTAGATCTAATGTATCTAATATAAGTTATCTAAATGTTATAATTCACATATATCATATGAAACTTTATAACATTGTCTATTTACTGTGTGAATATTACATTGTTTGCGTCATTCAATAAAAAATTATAAGGTTTCAAAGTTGTTTCATTTTTAATGGGACACCCGTTATATCGAAACCTCGTTCAGCCACCCGGCGTTGCCGGGTGGATGTTGAACGTTTATATATATATATATATATATATATATATATATATATACAGTATATGCCTGGTTAGGTCAAATGAATGCCCGGTTAGGTAAACTGAATGCCATGTTAGGTTAATTGAATGCGCAGTTAGTTCAACTGAATGCCTGATTAGGTTAATTAAATGCCCAGTTAGGTCAACTGAATGCCCGAGTAGATAAATTGAATGCTCGGGTAGGTTAATTGAATGCCCGGTTAGGTTAATTGTACGCCTTTGACGATTGGTTAGGTTAAGCCGTGATATTTTCGTTAGCTTTAACGAAAATATCACGACACAACCTAATTAATCGTCAAGGGCGTACACTTAACCTAACCGGACATTCAATTAACCTACCCGGGTATTCAATTAATCTAATTGGGCATTCAGTTGACCTAACCGTGCATTTAATGAACCTAATCGGGCATTCAGTTGACCTAACCGGGCATTCAATTAACCTAACCGAGCATTCAGTTTACCTAACCGGGCATATATATATATATATATATACACACACACACACATATATATATATTAATATATATATATGCGTTATCGGTACAACAGGTACCGACAAAGATAAAAAGAGGTAAATTCTCGGAGGACCACAAAGCAACGAAACCGGCACCCCCATTGGAAAACAAATCGGAACCACCTGAATGCGAAAAAGAAAGAGACAAAATAAAACTAATCCTAGCCAACATACAAGGCCTTAAATCAAACCATTCCACGAAAAAGGTTGTATACCTGAAAGGACTCATGCAAGAAGCCGGAGCAGACTTTGCATGCCTCACGGAAACATATCTAAAGGACTGCCAGGCGAACTGTGAAAATTGTGAGTCCTGTATTGACCAAAAAGAAATACAAATTGACAACTATAACATCCTCCGAGCCGACAGAACAGTGAGACGTAAAGGAGGATGTGCTATTTATAAACGCGAAAGGCACATAGCAGAAATGGCTATAAGTACCTCAAACACCTACGTAGAATGTGTAGCAGCAAAAATTGAAAAATTAAATATGGTACTAATTGTAACGTACAGACCTCCAAACACGCCAACCTCAAAATTTTCAGATTCCATTACAGAGGTAAGAAACTTGATAAAAGATCTACACTCTCCAAACCCAAATATTTTTCTCTGTGGTGATTTTAATTTCTCATTCATGAAATATAAAAGGATAGTAAAAAATATATGTATACACCAGGACAAAGGGGACACACGAGAAGACCAGAAGCAGATAAAAATGCTACTACCTTTAGCTGATGAATTTATGTTAACAAAAGAAATAACAGAAAACAAGAAAAAACAACTGTCTAGATTTGGTATTCACAAACAACAGTAATCTAATTGATAATGTAGAAATATCCCCAACTATGATATCGGACCACAACATCATTGAAATAACAACTAATATAAAGGCAACAGGAAAGGAAAGAACACGCACAACAGAAAGAAGCAAATTTGAAATTTTTAATTTTCACTCCAAAGCTATAAACTGGGAAGATGTGACATCCAGCATGGAAGTAATAGATTGGAAAACCATTTTCGAGGCCAAGACAACGGAGGAGATGCTAATGACGTTAGAGGAGAAGACGTTAGAAATTGTGGAAAAACATGTCCCAAACATACAACAAAGAGGAAAGAGAAGCAGGTTCGAGAGACAAAAGAGGGCATTGTTTCGAAAGAGAAAAAGAGTGACTGCAAAATTTAGTAATTGTAAAGATAACAACATCAGAAAAATATTAAGTGATAAACTGCAAAGTATCGATGTCGTCATACAGGAACTAATCGAGAAGCATACAGAAAAAGATGACGCGATAGAAGCGATAAAGGCTAACTCAAAGTACTTCTATAATTTCGTAAAAAGAAAGTCGAAAAACCATAGGACTATCAGACCTTCAAAAAATGAGAACAGTGATTTATCTGATGATCTAACAGAAGTATCTGAAATATTAAGAGCTCAGTATGAATCATCTTTCAGTATCCCAAAAACTGACAAATTGATATGCGATAGAAACGCATTCTTTGAAGAAGAACCACAAGGGGAAAGTATAACGGATTTCGACTTTACGACGGATGATATTACACAAGCCATAGGGAAACTAAAAACAAACTCAGCGGTAGGAACGGATAAATGGAATGCCACACTGATCAAAAACTGCAAGAATGCAATCGCTGAGCCCCTATACTGGATATGGAGACGGTCACTAGACACGGGAGAAATGCCGGGCATCCTGAAGAGCGCGAACATAGTCCCAATATATAAAGGAGGAGATCGATCCGAGGCCAAGAACTATAGGCCAGTATCGCTTACATCCCATCTCACTAAAATATCTGAAAGAATAGTTAGACAGAAAATCTATGACTTTTTGGAAACTCAGAAAAAATTCAATGATAACCAACACGGGTTTCGGTCAGGCAGATCATGCCTATCATAACTAATGGAACACTACAACATTATTGATTCACTTGAAAGTAATGAAAACTATGATGTACAATAGATAGACTTTGTAAAGCGTTCGCCAATTGTGACTACGGAATCATAATACATAAACTGAAATATATGGGAATAACAAGAAAAGTAGGGAAATGGATATATAATTTCCGTAGTGAGCGGCGGCAAGTCGTTACAGTACAAGGAATATCTTCATCAGAATCTGAGGTCCTCCGCTCAGTACCACAAGGAACAGTATTAGCTCCACTACTCTTCATAGTCATGCTAACTGACATAGATGAGGACGTTACCAGAGACAGCACAGTAACATCCTTTGTGGATGACACAAAGATCAGTAGAAAAATAAGAAACCCAGAAGACATAGGATCTCTACAAACCGACATAAACGTAATCTACAAGTGGACTGAAGACAACAATATGAAGTTTAACACCGAGAAATTTCAGCTATTACGGTACGGAAAAAGAGAAGACCTAAAACCCATGGAATATTATACCCCAAATGGACAGGAAATCCAGAGAAATTCCAGAGCAAAAGATTTAGGGGTTGTAATGACAGATGATGCGAAATTTGAAACACAAAATAAGATAGCAGTAAACAGAGCAAAGAGAATAACGGGTCAGATATGGAGAACCTTTAAACGAAGGGATAGGAATGTAATGATTCCTCCGCTGAAAACTCTGACAATACCCAAATTGGAATACTGCTCGGTCCTAACATCTCCATATAAAAAAGAAGACATTAGACAGCTGGAAGGGGGGGTCGGTACCTTTTCATCGCCGCCATCTCATCGCCGCCGACTCATCGCCGCCGACTCACCGCCAGCCAACTCATCGCCGATCCAACTCATCGTCAGTCAACTCATCACCAGAAAAATATAGATGTATACACAATATACACAATGGAAATTATAAATATTTTATATTTTGAATATTTTGACAATATAAGACTCTATATTCTAAATTTTCTATATTATTAATTAATAACTAAGAAAACCAACCAACTTTACTTTATTAACATGTTTTTCTTCTAGAGAAAGCTGGCAACTTTACTTAAGCTTGAAAAAGATGTTAGTATCTTATATTTCTGTTAAGCTTCTACTGTTAAACTTCAGAAACCCTTCAAGATGGAGCATATTTCCAGCCAGCGAGGCAGAGAAAAATTTGCCAACAATGGTAACCTATTTATTTTTGATAAAGTGAGCAAACTGGAGAGTGACTTAATGTTTTGGCGTTGTGAACAACTCGGTAGATGTAAAGCCAGAATTCATACAAAGTTTGGAGTTGTAGTGAAGGAAATAAATGCGCATTCTCATAATCCATCAGCAGTTAATGTAGAGGTGGCACAAGTGACAACCAAAATGAAAAGGCGTGCTTTTGAAACAATGGGAAGTCCATGTGTTGTTATTAATGAAGTTTTAACAAATGTTTCTCAAACGGTCCAACGATCGTTACCTACTGCGTCAGCAATGAGGAAAACAATAAGACGAAAACGGAAGGAAATTGGTGCTCCCCCACCTAACCCTCCAGACCTTCAACAGTTAACATTGCCATATGAATATACGATATATAAGACAGGTCCAGACACAGAAGAAGATTTCCTATTGAAGGACAGCGAGGCCGGTGAAGACAGGATCTTATTATTTGGAAGGAAAAGCTGGCTGCAGCATTTAGTTTCATCAGATATTTGGTATGCTGATGGAACATTTAAGGTAGCTCCAAGCTTATTTTCACAGGTTTATATTATTCTTGCGCAAAAACTTGGTGGTGTTCTGCCAATAACTTATGCTCTTTTACCTAACAAACAAAGGGTCACATACTTACGAATGTTTGAAATGATGAAAGCTATTGAGCCAACCATAAACCCTAAATCTCTTGTATGTGATTTTGAGTTAGCAGCGTTTACTGCCATAAAAGAAATATGCCCTGCCTGATGAATTGTCAGCGGAACATATCCCACTATTAAACTGGTTCGAGGATAATTATATCGGCCGGTTAAATAGACGCGGAAATGGGAGACGAGCCCCTCTATTTCCTCCCGAAACGTGGAATGTGTATGCTCGAACATTAAGGAATGAAGATAGAACGAGCAACCATGCCGAAGCAGCAAATCGCTGTCTACAAATAGAATTGGGAATGGATCATCCAACTATCTGGAAATTCATTGATGCACTAAGAAAAATACAGAAAGGACGAGACAAGTATCTGGAATCGCTTGTAGAAGGTCGTGCTCCACCTTCAAAGCTTAAAAAAATATCGCGACGCCGATGACCGGATTTTGAGAATAGTTTCAAGCTTCGAGGAACGGACCCCCACAGAATATTTATGTGAGATTGCATACAATTTCCATTAATCTTAAATGAATATGTAACCCTTTTTTAATCCCAATTTTAAACCTTTTTAATAAATAATTTAATAAATAATAATATGAGTAATCATCTTTTCCTTTCCTAATCATTTTTTTTTTACTATTATTTGCGTTGTTTTATGAGCCATACTGGCGATGAGTTGGATCGGCGATGAGTTGGATCGGCGATATGTTTGGCTGGCGTTGAGTTGGCGGCGATGAGTCGACGGCGATGAGATGGCGGCGATGAATCGTCCCATCCCCACCTTCGCATGCCGTACATGCCGTCCTTGGTGCAGTGGTTAGCTTATCCGACCGGCAATTGGATGATCCCGGTTTAGATTCCTGTGAGGTACCTCATTTTTCATTTGCTCGTTCTCCCTCCTCATCTTGTGCGGAACGCTCTTCTACACAAGCGTCATTCTTTACATTAATTATACTGTGTGTTGTTTGCAGTGAAAATGTATATATGTACGGCATGCGAAGGTGCCACTTCAGGGCATTTGATTCCGCTCGTATGTAGGAATATTACGGGTACTGACTAATCGGGGTCCTTGTTTTAGTGGTTAGCATATCCGACCGGCAAATGGATGATCCCGGGTTCGATTCCTCGGAGGTACCTCATTTTTCATTTGCTCGTTCTCCCTCCTCATCTTGTGCGGAACGCTCTTCTACACAAGCGTCGTTCTTTACATTAATTATACTGTGTTGTTTGCAGTTAAAATGTGTGTGTGTATATATATATATATATATATATATATAATATTTAGGAGAAATCCAATGACAAGGAGAAATGTAAATGCCATGAAAAGTCTTCTTTATTGCGCAACGTTTCGAGCAATACGCTCATCTTCAGGCTGTTTAATAACAATGTGAAATTAAAATCAATATTGAATGAAAAACAAAACAGAAAATTTCTATAACCTATTCGTAAAGACAAATTTTAAAAGACTGAGAAAAGAGGGTTAAATTCTAAGTTATACAGATTTACATATAAAAATTAAGAAGTTATTTTTAAATACATGTAGTAAATGTGAAATTAATACACTGGAAAAATTACCAATAGTACACTGGAACAATGGAGCTATCTACCTTACACTGCGGTATCCGAGGCTGACTAATTTGAGCAGAGGCAAAGAACGGGAAACACGAAGGATGGCGAGGGCGATTGGGGAAGGAGGGATTATAAGGAATTGGGGAAGGAGGAGGGATCATAGCAAATTGAGAGGGACGGCCGATGAGTCAACATTCAGACTAGGGGACAATGCTTTAATGAAAAGGGATTCTAAAATTCTTAGTGAGTTGGGACAAGTATTACAACCAAGAATTTTAAAATTGTCTAAAGTGACATCAATTTTGCATTTAATGCTGTGTTCACGAATACTCGAGGCTTCCTTAGTTTTTAAAATTTTACCTGTTCGGCCACTTATTCCCATATGCGAATAAAATCTAGCCCTGAGAGAGCGAACAGTGCTGCCGATGTAATTCCCAAGGAGACACCTGGGGCAGGTAAATAAATATACAACACCGCTACGCAACGAGTCAGGGGTTCGATCCTTCGCTGAGAAAAAGCTACCTAAAGACGTTTTATTAATAAATATGATGCGGAAATCAGTATGATAAAAAAATTTCCTTAACAATTTTGTAAATTTAAGCTTAAATTCCTTATTCAAAGGACCCATTTCAGGTACCAAGAAATATTTTATATCCTTCGGCACTGTAATACATGGAAGTTGAGGGCTATAAACATTATTTAAGAAGGATCTAATTAGTTTGTCTACATATTGAACAGGAAAACTATTATTAGTAAAGTATGATCTTAGATTATTAAATTCATCATTAAGTAAGGTAAAATTAGAGGTCAAATTATATCCTCTGAACAGGAGAGTTTTAATACAAGACATCTTATAGTTGAAATCAGTAAAACTAAAAAAATTCATGCCCAAACCAGTGAAAGTGGGTTTCCTGTAAACTGATGTAGTAATAGAATCACCGTTTTTCGAAATTAAAAGATCTAAGAAGGGGAGGGAGCCATTTTGCTCAGTTTCCATTGTATACGTTATATTGGGGTGCAAAGAATTTAGGAAGTTAAAGAATTGTTGCGCTTGTACCGCATTATCAAAGACTGCTATCGAATCATCAACGAAGCGTCGATAGAAAATTGGCTTGAGATGAGTGGGAGATTGTCTAAAAATTACACTTTCTAAATGAGTCATAAAAAAGTCAGCTGCTAACGGTCCGACTGGTGATCCCATCCCTACCCCATCAATTTGTTGGTAAACCTTATTGTTGAAAGTGAAATAGCATTGTTTGAAGACCAATTCTAAAAGTTCCTTCAAATGAGACAATGAAAAACCATGAAAATTATCAACTGAGCTAAAAACCCTATCTAAAATAATGGCAATAGTTTCAGATACAGGTACATTTGTGAAAAGTGACTTTACATCAAAACTGACAAAAAACTTTTTTGAATCGAAGTTTTTACCCAGGAGGTCTTTTTGGAATTCAAACGAGTTATTTATAGTGTAAGCATTTTTCGCAAAGGGGGACAGGAGACGAACAACAAATTTTGCCAATTGAAAGGTGGGTAAGTTATACGAAGCTAAAATAGGACGGAGAGGTGTTCCAGCTTTATGGATTTTAGGCAGACAGTATAATTGAGCAAGATTAGCACCAGATGCGAACAACTGAGAGTAAGTATCATTTTTTATTATCTTTAAGGACTTTAGTCGTGACAGAAATCTATTAACCTGGTCTTCTAACCTTACAATGACTTTATTTACAGGTTCTAGAATTTGTTTGAATTTAGTAAGATCACTTAGGATTTCATTAGTTTTGTTTATGTAGTCCGATTTATTCAAAATAACCACTCCGTTACCCTTGTCTGGTCTAGTCACAACAATCTCCTGGTTCTTTGCCAAATTCTTAATACACTGCAAATCACTCTTCCTAAATATGAAAGATTGAAATTTAAGATTTCTAAGTTTAAGAAAAAATTCTTGAGTTAAATTTGAGAACTGACATTTGAAATTATTGAAATCCCCCACATGTATTACAGTGCCGAAGGATATAAAATATTTCTTGGTACCTGAAATGGGTCCTTTGAATAAGGAATTTAAGCTTAAATTTACAAAATTGTTAAGGAAATTTTTTTATCATACTGATTTCCGCATCATATTTATTAATAAAACGTCTTTAGGTAGCTTTTTCTCAGCGAAGGATCGAACCCCTGACTCGTTGCGTAGCGGTGTTGTATATTTATTTACCTGCCCCAGGTGTCTCCTTGGGAATTACATCGGCAGCACTGTTCGCTCTCTCAGGGCTAGATTTTATTCGCATATGGGAATAAGTGGCCGAACAGGTAAAATTTTAAAAACTAAGGAAGCCTCGAGTATTCGTGAACACATATAAATGCAAAATTGATGTCACTTTAGACAATTTTAAAATTCTTGGTTGTAATACTTGTCCCAACTCACTAAGAATTTTAGAATCCCTTTTCATTAAAGCATTGTCCCCTAGTCTGAATGTTGACTCATCGCCGTCCCTCTCAATTTGCTATGATCCCTCCTCCTTCCCCAATTCCTTATAATCCCTCCTTCCCCAATCGCCCTCGCCATCCTCGTGTTTCCCGTTCTTCCTCTGCTCAAATTAGTCAGCCTCGGATGCAGTGTAAGGTAGATAGCTCCATTGTTCCAGTGTACTATTGGTAATTTTTCCAGTGTATTAATTTCACATTTACTACATGTATTTAAAAATAACTTCTTAATTTTTATATGTAAATCTGTATAACTTAGAATTTAACCCTCTTTTCTCAGTCTTTTAAAATTTGTCTTTACGAATAGGTTATAGAAATTTTCTGTTTTGTTTTTCATTCAATATTGATTTTAATTTCACATTGTTATTAAACAGCCTGAAGATGAGCGTATTGCTCGAAACGTTGCGCATTAAAGAAGACTTTTCATGGCATTTACATTTCTCCTTGTCATTGGATTTCTCCTAAATATTAAATTGAAGCTCTGTAGAAGCAACCCGCATGATTATATATATTCAAGGTATGGACAAGATGGCCTCAGGGCTTATCGCCATGTTTGGAAGACTTCACGAAAGTTTCTCAAGTCAAAACTGGACTGTTATTTTCTTGAAATGTGTCGGACTTGCAGGATTTTCCCGAAATTTGTTTACTTCAAACTCTACCGTGATAATCTATATGACTCTGAATTTTATCAATCGTCCCTGGAATATTTATTAAATAATGAAATTAATTATAAAATCAAAATATCAGATTCGCATAACAAGTCTCTTGGGCATTATATAACTACTCTTAAAAATACCTTGTCGTTGTTGGACTATTTATTAATAATTTCTCTTGTACAACGTGAACTAGAAAAATTTCACTCTACCATCTTGGAAACACATGAACGTAAGTTAAAGGCTTTGGGAATGAATTCACCAAATTTTTTCAATTCAGAGAAGGTAATTTCGAATCTTTCTAGTTACACACTCTCCCCTCGGGAAAAGTTTTTACTGTCACTTGGTTTGCAATTTAAGCTTCCGTTGTTTCAAATATATAAGCCTTCGTTTTTTCTTTACTTTGAAAAATTTTTCAATGGCTTGAAAAATGTTCCCCATGTGGGGATTTCAATAATTTCAAATGTCAGTTCTCAAATTTAACTCAAGAATTTTTTCTTAAACTTAGAAATCTTAAATTTCAATCTTTCATATTTAGGAAGAGTGATTTGCAGTGTATTAAGAATTTGGCAAAGAACCAGGAGATTGTTGTGACTAGACCAGACAAGGGTAACGGAGTGGTTATTTTGAATAAATCGGACTACATAAACAAAACTAATGAAATCCTAAGTGATCTTACTAAATTCAAACAAATTCTAGAACCTGTAAATAAAGTCATTGTAAGGTTAGAAGACCAGGTTAATAGATTTCTGTCACGACTAAAGTCCTTAAAGATAATAAAAAATGATACTTACTCTCAGTTGTTCGCATCTGGTGCTAATCTTGCTCAATTATACTGTCTGCCTAAAATCCATAAAGCTGGAACACCTCTCCGTCCTATTTTAGCTTCGTATAACTTACCCACCTTTCAATTGGCAAAATTTGTTGTTCGTCTCCTGTCCCCCTTTGCGAAAAATGCTTACACTATAAATAACTCGTTTGAATTCCAAAAAGACCTCCTGGTAAAAACTTCGATTCAAAAAAGTTTTTTGTCAGTTTTGATGTAAAGTCACTTTTCACAAATGTACCTGTATCTGAAACTATTGCCATTATTTTAGATAGGGTTTTTAGCTCAGTTGATAATTTTCATGGTTTTTCATTGTCTCATTTGAAGGAACTTTTAGAATTGGTCTTCAAACAATGCTATTTCACTTTCAACAATAAGGTTTACCAACAAATTGATGGGTAGGGATGGGATCACCAGTCGGACCGTTAGCAGCTGACTTTTTTATGACTCATTTAGAAAGTGTAATTTTTAGACAATCTCCCACTCATCTCAAGCCAATTTTCTATCGACGCTTCGTTGATGATTCGATAGCAGTCTTTGATAATGCGGTACAAGCGCAACAATTCTTTAACTTCCTAAATTCTTTGCACCCCAATATAACGTATACAATGGAAACTGAGCAAAATGGCTCCCTCCCCTTCTTAGATCTTTTAATTTCGAAAAACGGTGATTCTATTACTACATCAGTTTACAGGAAACCCACTTTCACTGGTTTGGGCATGAATTTTTTTAGTTTTACTGATTTCAACTATAAGATGTCTTGTATTAAAACTCTCCTGTTCAGAGGATATAATTTGACCTCTAATTTTACCTTACTTAATGATGAATTTAATAATCTAAGATCATACTTTACTAATAATAGTTTTCCTGTTCAATATGTAGACAAACTAATTAGATCCTTCTTAAATAATGTTTATAGCCCTCAACTTCCATGTATTACAGTGCCGAAGGATATAAAATATTTCTTGGTACCTGAAATGGGTCCTTTGAATAAGGAATTTAAGCTTAAATTTACAAAATTGTTAAGGAAATTTTTTTATCATACTGATTTCCGCATCATATTTATTAATAAAACGTCTTTAGGTAGCTTTTTCTCAGCGAAGGATCGAACCCCTGACTCGTTGCGTAGCGGTGTTGTATATTTATTTACCTGCCCTAGGTGTCTCCTTGGGAATTACATCGGCAGCACTGTTCGCTCTCTCAGGGCTAGATTTTATTCGCATATGGGAATAAGTGGCCGAACAGGTAAAATTTTAAAAACTAAGAAGCCTCGAGTATTCGTGAACACAGCATAAATGTAAAATTGATGTCACTTTAGACAATTTTAAAATTCTTGGTTGTAATACTTGTCCCAACTCACTAAGAATTTTAGAATCCCTTTTCATTAAAGCATTGTCCCCTAGTCTGAATGTTGACTCATCGCCGTCCCTCTCAATTTGCTATGATCCCTCCTCCTTCCCCAATTCCTTATAATCCCTCCTTCCCCAATCGCCCTCGCCATCCTTCGTGTTTCCCGTTCTTTGCCTCTGCTCAAATTAGTCAGCCTCGGATGCAGTGTAAGGTAGATAGTCCATTGTTCCAGTGTACTATTGGTAATTTTTCCAGTGTATTAATTTCACATTTACTACATGTATTTAAAAATAACTTCTTAATTTTTATATGTAAATCTGTATAACTTAGAATTTAACCCTCTTTTCTCAGTCTTTTAAAATTTGTCTTTACGAATAGGTTATAGAAATTTTCTGTTTTGTTTTTCATTCAATATTGATTTTAATTTCACATTGTTATTAAACAGCCTGAAGATGAGCGTATTGCTCGAAACGTTGCGCATAAAGAAGACTTTTCATGGCATTTACATTTCTCCTTGTCATTGGATTTCTCCTAAATATTAAATTGAAGCTCTGTAGAAGCAACCCGCATGATTATATATATATATATATATATATATATATATATATATATATATAACCTTACCTTACAACTTACAAAGTTTCGCGCGATGATTCTCATTTCGCGAAGGTCAAGCTTGTCGCCCCTCCTCTCGAATTGGCCTGGTGAAGTAGTGAGTTGGATTCTTGCGCTCTCTACCTCACATACCCAAGTACGCCCGGCTCATCGGGGATTGTTCTGAGACAGGCGTCTAGTCTTCTTTTGAAGATTTCCAATGCAACTCCTTTCGTGTTTCTTAGGTCTTTGGGCAACTGATTAAACAGTTTTGGTCCTCTCACTACAAAACTATTTTCTTTCAGGGTTAAGGATGTTCCCTCTCTCGCCTTCAATTTGGGAATACGACACAGTCTACCGCTTCTACTTTCCACCGTTGTTTGGCGAGTTATAGGATTCAGAGTAAGATAAGGGACTAGTTTCTCCATTATTTTCCAAGTGTAAATAATGGTATCTCTCTCTTCTCCTTTCCAGTGAATATAGGTCTAGTTCGCGTAACCTTTCTCAGTAATTTAGTTCTCTGCACCCCTTGATCTTGGCTGTGAAGCTTCTTTGGATCCCTTCCAGCTGTCTGATGTCTTCTTTTTTATATGGAGGTGTTAGGACCGAGCAGTATTCCAATTTGGGTATTATCAGGGTTTTCAGTAGGGGGATGGGACGATTCATCGCCGCCATCTCATCGCCGTCGACTCATCGCCGCCAACTCAACGCCAGCAAAACTCATCGCCGATCCAACTTATCGCCGATCCAACTCATCGCCAGTATGGCTCATAAAACAACGCAAATAATAGTAAAAAAAAAAATGATTAGGAAAGGAAAAGATGATTACTCATTATATTATTTATTATTTATTAAATTATTTATTAAAAAGGTTTAAAATTGGGATTAAAAAAGGGTTACATATTCATTTAAGATTAATGGAAATTGTATGCAATCTCACATAAATATTCTGTGGGGGTCCGTTCCTCGAAGCTTGAAACTATTCTCAAAATCCGGTCATCGGCGTCGCGATATTTTTTTAAGCTTTGAAGGTGGAGCACGACCTTCTACAAGCGATTCCAGATACTTGTCTCGTCCTTTCTGTATTTTTCTTAGTGCATCAATGAATTTCCAGATAGTTGGATGATCCATTCCCAATTCTATTTGTAGACAGCGATTTGCTGCTTCGGCATGGTTGCTCGTTCTATCTTCATTCCTTAATGTTCGAGCATACACATTCCACGTTTCGGGAGGAAATAGAGGGGCTCGTCTCCCATTTCCGCGTCTATTTAACCGGCCGATATAATTATCCTCGAACCAGTTTAATAGTGGGATATGTTCCGCTGACAATTCATCAGGCAGGGCATATTTCTTTTATGGCAGTAAACGCTGCTAACTCAAAATCACATACAAGAGATTTAGGGTTTATGGTTGGCTCAATAGCTTTAATCATTTCAAACATTCGTAATTATGTGACCCTTTGTTTGTTAGGTAAAAGAGCATAAGTTATTGGCAGAACACCACCAAGTTCTTGCGCAAGAATAATATAAACCTGTGAAAATAAGCTTGGAGCTACCTTAAATGTTCCATCAGCATACCAAATATCTGATGAAACTAAATGCTGCAGCCAGCTTTTCCTTCCAAATAATAAGATCCTCTCTTCACCGGCCTCGCTGTCCTTCAATAGGAAATCTTCTTCTGTGTCTGGACCTGTCTTATATATCGTATATTCATATGGCAATGTTAACTGTTGAAGGTCTGGAGGGTTAGGTGGGGGAGCACTAATTTCCTTCCGTTTTTGTCTTATTGTTTTCCTCATTGCTGACGCAGTAGGTAACGATCCTTGGACCGTTTGAGAAACATTTGTTAAAACTTCATTAATAACAACACATGGACTTTCCATTGTTTCAACAGCACGCCTTTTCATTTTGGTTGTCACTTGTGCCACCTCTACATTAACTGCTGATGGATTATGAGAATGCGCATTTATTTCCTTCACTACAACTCCAAACTTTGTATGAATTCTGGCTTTACATCTACTGAGTTGTTCACAACGCCAAAACATTAAGTCACTCTCCACTTTGCTCACTTTATAAAAAATAAATAGGTTACCATTGTTGGCAAATTTTTCTCTGCCTCGCTGGCTGGAAATATGCTCCATCTTGAAGGGTTTCTGAAGTTTAACAGTAGAAGCTTAACAGAAATATAAGATACTAACATCTTTTTCAAGCTTAAGTAAAGTTGCCAGCTTTCTCTAGAAGAAAAACATGTTAATAAAGTAAAGTTGGTTGGTTTTCCTAGTTATTAATTAATAATATAGAAAATTTAGAATATAGAATCTTATATTATCAAAATATTTAAAATATAAAATATTTATAATTTCCATTGTGTATATTGTGTATACATCTATATTTTTCTGGTGATGAGTTGACTGACGATGAGTTGGATCGGCGATGAGTTGGCTGGCGGTGAGTCGGCAGCGATGAGTCGGCGGCGATGAAAAGGTACCGACCCTGCGAAGGTGCCCGTGCAGGGCATTTGATTCCGCTCGTATGTAGGAGAATTACAGGTACTGACTAATAGGGCGGATCGAAAATGAGGTTTTTAAACGTTTTTTCGAAATTCAAATATGGCTAGTGCGGAAAATATGTGGGTGCTATAGGTAATGACTGTGCATAAATATTAGTCCTGCGAAATTATATCTTCAGGTGCCACAAAGCCGTCGAAAAAAGTGAAATATAATGATTTTCTTATATTCTGCATTAGTACAATAACTGAAACTTACTTGTTATTATTATATATTAAGTGTTCCAATTACCAAAATAGTTACTGAATTACGCAGCTCTTAGTTTATTTAGATCAATGTTCTTTTGATTAATGATCTAAATAATCCAGAAATCACCACGAGGAGGTGGCTGCGTGTAGAGCTCCACCCATGCCCTCCCAACCACCCATCCTTGCGCATGTTTTTTTCTATTAACGTTTTATTTAAATTTTATATTCAGCTTTACTTTCGAATGATGGCATTTTTTTACGTGACTGAAGTGTTGATCTTATGAAGCCATCTCGCGCGTTCAATCCAAATACTTTTGATGATGCTTCAGTCACTAATTTTACCATTCTTTCTACTACTTGTGTATGACAAGGGAATTTCTCGAATGGAGGGGTACTCTTGTTTTCTATGAATTCTTCAATCTCATTTTCTGTCAGGTGTCTTGTCACAGGTGGTTCAGTGACAATGCATTTTTGCCAATTAATTAAATCAGTATAATCAGTAGCTTCAAATTGAATAACAGGTACTGTGAAACGCCTCACAACTTTTTCCTTGTTTGTTTGCCTTGCTTTCTTTATTCGCCTCCAAGCTAATTCTCTTATGGCGCTGCGGTCATCATGAATCATTGATGCTAGAATATTTTCTGGATTTGCAAAAAATGCATTTCTTTGTATGACAGGGTTTACAATATCCTTTACTTCGTCATTCAGTGTTCTTGTTAGTTCAATAGTTTTGAAAACATATTTTGAGCCATTGACAAAAGACGTACTTTGCTTAATAGAAAACCACATTGGGATGTAGACCTTCATTATAAAAGAAGCAATGTTCATGAGGTTCTCAGATGGACTTACAGTTGAAACGTATAGACGAAGTAAACGATTTGCTGTAGTCAGCCATCGTGAATGTGCCATTTTGCCTGGACTACGATGAGCAAGATCTGGAGAGCAATATCCCTTTGTTATGGCCTGATGAATATCAATTAGATATTTTTGGTCGGTGCTAAGATCTTCACAGTCTACAGTTGGTTCCTCAGCATCAATCCTTTCAAACTCGACAATAGGAAGACTCTCACAGTTCTCTAATTCCCTGCCAATAGGACCGGTGAATCCGCGGGGGCCAGATGTTTTTCCATCCAGCTTTGCAACTAAATGGCGTAATGGCAATTCATTGGCATGGAGCTGGCACACTAAATGTTGAACTGGCTTCTTCAGCTTCAATTCTATAAGCCTTATAACGCCTCCCTTTTCTCCAGTGTTGACTGCTGCACCATCGCATCGAATGGCAACAAGGTTTTCCATGTTCATGTCATTATTTCCAATATACTCAAACATTCCTTTACATATTTCTTCAGCTGATCCAGAATTCACAGAATAATGGCCCAAATAATCTGAACCAGGTTCTCTCACTAAAGTGATATGTTCTTCTGTTACCTACTTCTGATATACTTTGGACTCTTTTTTTTCTTGGAAGAGTGTAGAATCTTTTCGACCATCAAAATAGATTCCTCTGATTGGGACCTGATTTTGATCTTTCATAATTTCTGATCTCTTCTTTTGTCTTTCTCTTCTGATTTTACTCCTATCCACTACTTCAGATGTATTGTCAATAGAAACTTCTCCAATATCTTGCAATACTGCACTAACAATGAATGCTGCAGCTCGATCTGAAACTGCAGTCCTGTCACAAGCAGTAGCCACTGAAGGTAGATTTGTAGTTTTCCTTTTCTTGAATAATTGTTCTTCAGGTTGTTCGAGCTTTCTCTTCGAGCTAACTGGCTCTGGAAATGTATCGTCTGATATTTCGCCAGATTCACTTTCACTATTTGATGTCGATGATGATAATTCAACATTTGTATCCTGCAATTTCTCCTGTGAAGATTCTTTGGTGAGCCTCACAGCTTCTTTTTGCTTTCTTAGCAACGTAGATGCTTTTTTCTTTGAGAGTGTAGTATCTACTCTATCAATAAACAGTTTTCTCTCACTCCTTTGATCTAAGAGGAACGTCACTTCTTCCTTTGGAACCGTTTTTTCTTTGGGACAAGAACATTGTGTTAGTACTTTGCACTTGCACGCTGCAATGTCAAAAAGTTTCGTGTGTGCTTCTTTTTCGAACATATCAATCTTCGCTTTGTAAGCTTCAGAATTTTTTCTGCTTTGGTATGGCTTCATAATGACACGATACTTTTCGTGGTAGCTTCTGAACATTGTTTCAATTCGCCTGTCTGACAGAATTGGGACGGAAGCACTTTCCCAAATTGTTTTCAATTTATCAACAACTTGTTCTAATATTTGAGATATTGAAGGATCTTTATTAGTATTCTGTTTCAAATCGTTTCTTACAAACAAGTAATATTTAAAAACTCCTTCGTATGTAGGAAGATTCCTGTGCCACAAATCTTCCCCCATACCAAACATGGGGCACTCAGTTGAGGCCCTGGTTGATTTTGCACAAACTCGAGACATTTTGAAAGTATACAAATCTGAAAAAGAAAGAGCTAATATCAATTATACGTTAATTTCAGTTAATAGTACATGGCAAACTTAGGGCAACACAATACAGAAATGCAAAATATATAAGAAATATAGTTTAGACTATCTGAGTAACGCCAACAACAGAACACCCACCTGCTACGAGAGCGACAGCTACACTGAACCGAGGTACTCACGTGACAGCTGAGTGAGCTGACTATAGAAAACTGTTTTTAGAGAATAGAAACTTTTTTTAAAGGTTGACTGAGCTATTTTTATACAAGTGTGAATAAATTCTTGTCTATTGTGCATCGTGGACTCTTCTGTAATTATTGGTTAAAATCTGCTTTTTTCAATTTTTTCAATATTGAAGGTCATTGTGGCACCTGAAGATATTAATGTTATGATTTGAAATTTATACCAGCTTATTTCCTCACTACTCCACATGTTCCACACTAGCCAATTTGAAAATTCGAAAAATGTGTTTTTCACTCCGCCCTGCTGACTAATCGGGGTCCTTCATGCAGTGGTTTGAATTTAAAATTCTTATATATATATATATATTATATATATATATATATGCCATTATATGAAGTACAGAAAGAGTTACAGCCTATATGTAGGTTACAGAAAAAAAATAATATATACAGGGTGGGCGGAAAGAGCTCCCTATTTTGGATTGGTAAAAAAATACGTATATTATCCATTTATTTCAGAAGAAATAATATGAAAAGGTAGGCATACATGGTAGGTTTTCTATAAAATTCAATGTGGGCTCCAACTCTTTCCACCAGCTTCTGGAGCCGCCCAGGAATGGCGTCCACTGACTTTAGCAGGAACTCCGGCGGGATGGAGGACATGACTTCCCGAATTCGGTCCTCCAGTTCTTCCAATGTCCTCGGTTTGGTGCGGTAGACTTCTTCCTTTACCCACCCCAAAGAAAGAAGTCGCACGGTGTCAAGTCGGGGCTCCTGGCTGGCCATTGATGTCCACGACGACGACCCATCCAACGCCCAGGGAAGTGGGCATCCAGCCACTCACGGACAACAGAGAGCGAAGTGCGGAGGGGCGCCATCTTGCATAAATATCAGATCGTCGATGTTCTCCCATGTGCTGACAACCAGCCAGACCTCGTTTCGCAACATAGCAAGGTACCGCTCAGCATTCATGGTGTTGCGCAGAAGGAACGGGCCCACAACCTGATCTGAGGTCATACCACACCACACCGTTACACTGAACCGATTCTGCCGTTTTTCAGCGGTAACCATGGGATCCTCTCCTGCCCAGTAGTGGCAATTGTGGCGGTTGACACTTCGCTCTTGTTGTCCGTGAGTGGCTGGATGCCCACTTCCCTGGGCGTTGGATGGGTCGTCGTGGTCCACATCAATGGCCAGCCAGGAGCCCCGACTTGACACCGTGCGACTTCTTTCTTTGGGGGTGGGTAAAGGAAGAAGTCTACCGCACCAAACCGAGGACATTGGAAGAACTGGAGGACCGAATTCGGGAAGTCATGTCCTCCATCCCGCCGGAGTTCCTGCTAAAGTCAGTGGACGCCATTCCTGGGCGGCTCCAGAAGCTGCTGGAAAGAGTTGGAGCCCACATTGAATTTTACAGAAAACCTACCATGTATGCCTACCTTTTCATATTATTTCGTCTGAAATAAATGGATAATATACGTATTTTTTCACCAATCCAAAATAGGGAGCTACTTTCCGCCCACCCTGTATATATATATATATATACAATAAACGGAGAAATAAAAATAACAATTAAAAATTAAAGGATTGTGGGAGGAGCATACAAATTTGTAAGGAAAAACTATCGATTTTAGCACTTTGCTCGAATCCAACACAAGATCAAATGAATTGTTTCCAACCAATGTTATAGTTAATTAAAAAAAAATAATAAATTGAAAAATAAAAATAAAAATAAAACTTATAAAAGGAGCATACAAATTTATACTGGAAATCTGCCCAGGTTTTAGTATTCTGCCCTTCTTGTCTAAGTTCGATATATATAAAAATAAATTGAAAAATAAAAGTTATTAGAGTAGCATACAAGTTCACCAAAGGTTTAGCGTTCCACCCTTCTTGTCTAAATCCGTTCTGAACGAATTCAAAACAACGTGATCGAGTTGAAAAATACCTTTGCTTATGTTGAAGTTATTTGTAAGTTGTATAATGGCAGACTCAAGAATATTTCTATTAACAATGTTGCTAGAGTGAAACAAAACTGAAGCATTATTCCAATCAATACAGTGGGATAACTCTGACAAATGGACAAAAAGGGCACTGGACGACTGTCCCGTTCTAACGGAATATTGAAGCTGTTTTATACGTGTGTGCAAATCCTTTCCCGTCTGACCTACAGTATGTAAAAGGAATCACAGTGTTTACAACCAATTTTATGGATAATGCCTGAATTATTGTTAGGGCTATTTTTTACTATGATATTTTTCACAATATTGTTATATGAAAATACTATATTAATATCCAAAAGTTTAAGTACATTAGCAATGCCTAAAAAGCCCGGGAAAAATGGAAATACTAAAATATTCTTTGAGAAAGTACGAGTATTATTATTCACACGATAGAAAGTTCGTTTTGCCTTGTTGAGACAAGATTCCATAAACGCAGATGGATAACACAGATCACTTCCAGTACCGTTGATTTTTTCCAATTCAGCATCGATGTATTCCGGACTGGCGAGAGAAAGAGAGAGAGTCGAAAAACTGAAGACGGCACACACACACACAGAAAGAAAGTTTTGTTTATTGTATATGGATATAATATTCATAGCTTTAATTTTTCAGAAGTATATTGGAACTCATTTACCGAGTTGGTTTATGTTGGACGTAAGTAGTCACAGCAAAATTTTTTTTAAAATATAAATAAAGGAATGAAAAGAAAAACAAAAATATTTATAATTTCTTTATTATAAAATCCTCTCGATAAGATCGTAAAGGAAAAATTAAAAAAAAGAGAATCAACAATTCATTTTATTAAACTGTAAAACATAATTGATTCCTTGTGCAGATTTTGGTTGTGAGCCTCTGGTTAGCTCCAGCTTGTTGGCACCTGAACCTAACCTAACCTATGATTCAGACCATAGATTCTCTGTAAGATAATGGAGAATAATACACAGATTTTTAAAAGTCCTTTTAGAAAAAGAAGAAAAAAATATACATACGAGGAATATATGCAATAAATTCAAACCATAGATTCTCTTTGTAACTGGAACCTAACCGTGGTGTAAATTACATTAGTAATAATAAGCTAAATCGGTTTTCCTTCTCCCCGAATTGTTGATTTTGACAAAGATCAAGCTTGTCACCCGCCTTAGACCTACAGTTTAACGTTGAATCCGAACTATTTTTCTTTGCATGTAGTTTGTGTGGTATCTTCTCCATTGTAGCTGTTATTGAAATAAAACGAATGAATGGAAAAATGGAAAGGTTTATTATTTTTTTTATTGCGATGATTCGATTAAGCTTATCGCTCCTCCTCTCGAGGATGAAGTGGTGAGTTGGCTTCTTTTACTCTCCACTTCACATAGGTACACCCGGCTCATCGTAAATTGTATGTACCAAGAAATTCCACCATCCGGATTCGATCTCTCAACCAGCACCCCAGCGTCTTAACCACTAGGATAACTAGGGCCCCTATTTATCTACCAACCCAACCAGACATTCATTTTCACGAGCTAAGCACAATTTAATCACACTCCTACGCGAGAATTGGCAAGTAGAAAGTCAAGCCGAATACATGAACCAAAGTCGAGGATCGAATAGTATGACCGCAAATAATAATTATAATGTAAAATATTGTCGTGGTAGAGATGGCAAATATTGATCAATGTTGCAAAGGGGCGAGGGATATTGCATAAAGGGGTGGGTTCTAAAATGGTAAAACCGAGAATAGTATGGACGCAAATGCAAATATTGTCAAGGTAGAGATTGCAAGTGGCAATAAACGATGTGAGCATTAAATCTACGGAGAAAAGATAAAGACACAATTAGTCGACCAATCAGGACGTCCAAAGCGTGGACCCGTAATATAGGTGTTACGATTGGTACACAAATTTATCATAGTCCCACCCAGTTACATTGACAACCAATCATTAAACTTACGAACCGCCTATTAGTCTTTTGGGGTGGTGCTTGGGGATCATGAATATAAAAGGAAATATTTTCAGCTGGGAATAACAGTAGTTGTTTTCACCAGTGAATAAATATTCCCTCCGCCATGAATCAAGAACTTTACAGTTTACCGGATTTATATCAAGATGGTGACATTGTAGTGTTGTCCACAATTAATCTTTTTAACGCGGCTGACCGGGATGGATTATTTCCAACGCAATCTGTTGATGATATTTGTAATGACGCTCTTTACGATCCGACGCAAGGGACTGCTGTAGAAATGTAAGTGCCTGTAATTTTAATTTCATAGCCAATTATTCGCAAATTTGTTATTTATTTGATGTGCCTGTCATTAGGAGAAAGAGCACTGTTCTGGATTATTTCATCATATATATATGGAGGGTGGTAGTAATTCACCTCATCACATTAAAAATGCTTCATTTAGGTATCCGCAATTATAGATTAGTTTGCAATTAATATTATGCTAAGTCCTGTTTTGATTCATTGAATTTTTTTATAGCAATCTTTTGCATGTTTTAAATAATTTTATAAATTCTGTAATAAATGTTATTCGGAATTTTCTCTTAAGGGAACTTCTCTGATCGGTTCAAAGATATCTTCACATTTAATACTCTCGCTATATATATACTCTGCATATGTTTGTTGTTTTTATTAAAATAGATTCAGTATGAACTAATGAATTATTGTTTCTCCTTTAAGATCCGATGAGGATTTGACACGTGTTATACAATCTTTTCGTTTTGAAGAAACCCTTGTCATGGACCTGAATACGGAGGTGGAAGATTTACCGAGCAGTCAACCCAACGATTGTCACATCATTAACGAAATAATGTAAGTATTTTTTTATGTTTCGATCTTTTTCGGGGGGGAAGAAGAAACACTGTATTTTCATCAATTTACTAAATGAAAGAAATCATGTTTTTATTACAATAACCATCTTCAACTACACTACATAATATACAAATTAACATTATTGGTTTCAAATATATATATATATATATATATACCTTACCTTACACCTTACAAAGGTTCCACGTGATGATTTCTCATTTCGCGAAGGTCAAGCGTGTCGCCCCTCCTCACGAGTTGGCCTGGTGAAGTAGTGAGTTGGATTCTTGCGCTCTCCACCTCACATAGCCAGGTACGCCAGGCTCATCGGGGATTGTTCTGAGCCAGGCGTCAAGTCTTCTTTTGAAGATTTCCACTGCAACTCCCTTCGTGTTTCTTAGGTCTTTGGGCAGCTGATTAAATAGTTTTGGTCCTCTCACTACAAAACTATTTTCTTTCAGGGTTAAGGATGTTCCCTGTCTCGCCTTCAATTTGGGAATACGACACAGTCTACCGTTTCTACCTTCCACCGTTGTTTGGGGAGTTATGGGATTCAGAGTAAGATTAGGGACTAGTTTCTCCATTATTTTCCAAGTGTAAATAAAGGTGTATCTCTCTCTTCTCCTCTCCAGTGAATATAGGTTTAGTTCTCGTAACCTTTCCCAGTAATTTAGTTCTTTGCACCCATTGATCTTGGCTGTGAAACTTCTTTGAATCCCCTCCAGCTGTCTAATGTCTTCTTTTTTATATGGGGATGTTAGGACCGAGCAGTATTCCAGTTTGGGTATTATCAGGGTTTTCAGTAGGGGGATCATTACATTCCTATCCCTTCGTTTAAAAGTTCTCAATATCAGACCCGTTATTCTCTTTGCTCTGTTTACTGCTATCTTATTTTGTGTTTCAAATTTCGCATCATCTGTCATTACAACCCCTAAATCTTTTGCTCTGGAATTTCTCTGGACTTCCTGTCCATTTGGGGTAGGGTGGATCGATTTTACATTTTTTCGATTTCCATATTCTAATAGAGACAAAAACTTGCGCATGCATGAGAAAATAGCCTCTGCAAAATCTTAGCTTAATAGGTAATCATCTTCTGCCCCCGGCAGAGCGATGAAAATCATATTTTAGTAGTCAAAAACGTATTTTTAAACCCTAGCCTAGAGTCATAAAATTTTGCGTGTGTGTTATTTCATGCCTAAGCAACGATATAAATGCTATGGGAAATATATAAATGCATTATTTAAGACAAAGAGCCGATCTGAAAATATGTATAATATACATATTTTCAGATCGGCTCTCTGTCTTAAATAATGCATTTATATATTTCCCATAGCATTTATATCGTTGCTTAGGCATGAAATAACACACACGCAAAATTTTATGACTCTAGGCTAGGGTTTAAAAATACGTTTTTGACTACTAAAATATGATTTTCATCGCTCTGCCGGGGGCAGAAAATGATTACCTATTAAGCTAAGATTTTGCAGAGGCTATTTTCTCATGCATGCGCAAGGTTTTGTCTCTATTAGAATATGGAAATCGAAAAAAATGTAAAATCGATCCACCCTAATTTGGGGTATAATATTCCATGGACTTTAGGTCTTCTCTTTTTCCGTACCGTAATAGCTGAAATTTCTCGGTGTTAAACTTCATATTGTTGTCTTCCGTCCACTTGTAAATTTTGTTTATGTCGGTTTGTAGAGATCCTATGTCTTCTGGTTTTCGTATTTTTCTACTGATCTTTGTGTCATCTGCAAAGGATGTTACTGTGCTGTCTCTGGTAACGTCCTCATCTATGTCAGTTAGCATGATTATGAAGAGTAGTGGAGCTAATACCGTTCCTTGTGGTACTGAGCTGAGGACCTCTGATTCTGATGAAGATACTCCTTGTACTGTAACAACTTGCCTCCGCTCACTAAGGAAATTATATATCCATTTCCCTACTTTTCCTGTTATTCCCATATATTTCAGTTTATGTATTATGATTCCATGGTCACACTTGTCGAACGCTTTAGCAAAGTCTGTGTATAGTACATCATAGTTTTCATTACTTTCAAGTGAATCAATAATGTTGTTGTAGTGTTCCATTAGTTGTGACAGGCATGATCTGCCTGACCGAAACCCGTGTTGGTTATCATTGAATTTTTTCTGAGTTTCCAAAAAGTCATAGATTTTCTGTCTAACAATTCTTTCAAATATTTTGGTGAGATGAGATGTAAGCGACACTGGCCTATAGTTTTCGGCCTCGGATCGATCTCCTCCTTTATATATTGTGACGATGTTCGCGCTCTTCAGGATGCCCGGTATTTCTCCCGTGTTTAATGATCATCTCCATATCCAGTATAGGGGCTCAGCGATTGCATTCTTGCAGTTTTTGATCAGTGTGGCATTCCATTTATCCGGTCATGCCGCTGAGTGTGTTTTTAGTTTCCCTATGACTTGTGCAATATCCTCCGTCGTAAAGTCGAAATCCGTTATACTTTCCCCTTGTGGTTCTTCTTCAAAGAACGCGTTTCTATCGCATATCATACTATACAACGAGTACGCACAATCGGAAAACGGCTTTTTATCTGTCCGCATACCATTTCGTCGTTTCGTTGAGTGTGACACGGGTCGAATAAGTTTAAAAAATTTATAAAGTCTTTACCACGTGATATATGCATGAGAAATGAAAGGCAATACATCCCACACGTATTACTAAAATATCCTTGTAGCCGGAAGGGATTCCATACAACTTCCGGGATATGCAACTGATCGAGAAATTTTACAATAACAGGGTCACTCCAGGGTTGAGTGCCGAGTGAATCAAAATAGTACATGCGGTCCCTATTTTTAAAATAGATTGCAAACCAATGAATCCCTTCACTATCAATAACATCTGTGTTCACAATAAGCCTACCGCGATTTTTCGTAGATGGCAATTTCAATGTTTCATTCTTCGCAAACAAACCGATAAATTTGGAACGTGTGATTCGTTCACTAGTCATTATTCTCTGAAGTGTATTCGCATCCATTTTAAAAGTCAGTGACAACGCTCCTAAATCTGTCTACTTCTATTATGGCTTGTGACTCGAGGTAAACTAGTACACTTATAGGCGCGTCTATAGGTTTGGCGAATTCCATGTTTCCACTCTGTTGTGGACTTAAGTGTGTATTTACACTAGCAGATAAGTTAGGTGTGATGTCAAACGGATAAAGGTTAAATTGATCGATGAAATCTTTCTGCGTTACCCCATTCCCGAGCTCATCACAATCACCTGCAATATGGGCCAGATTACTATATGCTCTCAAGCAAAGCAGGAACACAGTGTCTGATGAATAATCCATATCCATACCCCCGCCCAACACAATGCCATTAACGTATAGTTATATTTTTAAGGCCGAAATTCGCCAATTTAAAGGCACTCTCTTTATGTTTTCCTTTCATCAAAGCTTTGTCCTGCATCCCGATTAATATCCTTTTAGGTAAATTTCCCAGGGCGATGTTCTCTAACTGCTTCGATGCCAACCCTGCTGGCACCGTGTATAGTTTGATCTGTGCTCTGTGTATTGGGTATTTTACTGTGGCGTTTAGTAAATTTTTCTCAATCTCTATTTGTTTTGGTGAACTTAATTTCACTCGCTGTACGCGGACGTTTGTCTCCATAATGTGAATCACAACGGGCTTTGCTCCCTCTTCTTGATCAGCATCCAGATTTAAACAGATCTCAGGATTCGTGCAGGTGAGCTTTATTTTCATATCCACCCCGTTCACAAGCAACTTCTCCTGGAATGTGAAGTCTGTATGCAGGCGCCCAAAACACTCATATATCTTCTTTTTAGAATTTATAAATTTGTCCTTTATACTACTTTCGTCTTTAGCATGATAATAGCCCTCGGCACTTATAAAGGTATCCTTCGCTTCTTTGGAAAGGTTCAGCACATTTTCCAGATAAGATCGTAGGTGGTAGTACCTCGTTCCTGCCGATATGTTGAACTGATTTAAATACACGTCACACTGGTTGAATAAGGAGTGCAGAAAGTTTGTTTCAGGGTATACAGCATATTTGTCATCACAGTCCATTCCATTAGAATGGGCTATACGTAGATTAGCGTACATGTGCACACAGTTTGGGTCAAAAAGTAAAGGCCTGAGCTGGGTATCACGAATTGTATAGGGGCACTCAGGGAACTAATTGTGTTTAATGGGTTAATTTTAATGAAGTCACTGTGTTCAATAGAAACTTGAGTTGGAGTCATGTCAAAGAGGGACAGTTCCGATCTGCAACATTGTGAACTACACGGATGGATGAAGCGTGCCATGACGAGTTGGAAATAGTGCCTCCTCTCTCGACAAGTAGTAAACAAACTATGATTCATGAGATCAATGTCATTAGCTTATATCATTAAAAAAAATGGTCAACCATAGGTCCACCAATATACTAACACGAACGTAGATGTAGCTCGTAGAGTAAACTAACCCACTTTTTGTTATACTCTACCTACTTTTTTTTAATCCTCTCCTTACTTGCATGTCTGTAACTCTCTTTACTTGCATGTCTGTAGTTTGTATGGTATGACAGTGGATTAAGACTGTGTTTGCATGGTTTGTAACCTTCTTGTTTTACTTCCTTTCATCTTTCACCCCTCTCCTATTCTCTTCAACTATTTTTCCGACTTTTCGGCAGTGGCCGGCGGATGATGATGGCGAGTCTTTCTTTCTCTTTTTCTGAATGAATGTTAACCCACGAATGATAGGTTTTGCTACTTAATTAAACCATTATTCTCCTTTTCTAACCCCCTCCTCTTTCCTTTCTCTCGGGCTAACCTTAGAATGGATCTTTGGTTCTTTGTTAGCCTCCGCTTATGTAGATCTGTAGATCCTTTTACGTTTAATGCCACGTGGTGGTAATCCTTTTTTCCCGACAGCCCTCTTCTTCTTCCTACCAACACGCATTTTTCTCTTTGCATCTTTGACGATTTCGTCCCGTGTACGCTTTAAGTGTCTTTTAAGAGCTTCTTTAGGTTTAGCCACAGCTAATATGTCTTCTGCCGTGTTAAGACCTGATTGTAACGCTTTCCTGCCGAGATATCTGGCACCCCTCTTCAGCAAGGGGACAGCCATACGTAGTATGGTTGAAAAAATGGATCCAAGTCCACTACCACGCTGGTATCTCATACCTCGATAGAGTGTGAAAGGCTTTCAGTGCATTATAACTCAGTGCGTCGAAAGTGCAGCTTCAATGTTAAGCTCCCGTTACCAAATGGGAAATTTTTTCCCTCAATCGTTCTTATATATATATTGAGATATTGGTTATTAGATTAGCTGCGACATTCACATAATGGGGCCTGTCATATGTAATACTCAAACTCCTTCCTGTATGGTTGGGAATGTGAGCAATGCACAGCAGGCGTGCCTGGATATCCCGACAAACTGGTGCTCCACTATATTACTGTAAATATAGCATGTTTCTGGGGGTTTATAGCCGTCAACCATTTTCTCCAATTTCAACTGATACATTAGGCTCGACAAGTCGTGTTGTGCCTCGTGATATGTATCTCTTTGGATGACTGATCGATATCGTCCAGCGGTCATAATTTTGAACACTCTTTGGTCCTTAATAGTTCGGTTAGCCTGCGATTTTAGGGCCACAGTGCATGCATAAGGATCATTGTTTACGATTTCGTATACTAAATCGCCCGTAAGATTTGAGCTTTGAAAACTTACGTTTAAGTCTCTCACAACATCCTCGGCCTGAAGATAGTGACCCGGTCCTAGTGTTCCTTCTATACTGTAGTACCGAACATCCTCAGTCAGGGCGGTATGCATGGTTTCATACCGAGTTACCACAGCTTTTTCACACTCATTACAGTCTCTTAGAATCGTAAAAACGGGTTTTTATAATTAATACTTAAAAAAGGGTATTCAACTGAATTTCGAATATACCCACCTCATACATATCACGACGCAATTCAATTGGTCCGCGGAGTTCTGTTACAAAGTTGGCTAGTGTGTTGTTAGGGTGTACAGCCAGGGACGAGGAGCACGGGAGTGTGACGTAAAAATAGTTAGGTTCAATGTTGCATACTATTTAAGTTTCATTATTGCATCTGCTTTTATATAGGTGTTGAAGCTTTCTGGGTATCCTAGCCATTTCATCAGGTACATTTTTCTCTTTCCTGAACCTTTCCTGCCTAAAATTTTCTCAATTTTAAATACATTTTTTTCTAAATTAAATGCCACTTTTTGCAACTGCTCGCGGTAAAAGTCTCCTGCGATTTCTTCCCCATTCAAATCTTCTACGTAATACATTATCTCTTCTTTAGATTTCATAGCCCTAACTTTAAAAATCTCGCGGGTCCATCCTTGCTCAAATCCCTTCGCGAATTTATTTCCGGAACGCGAGAGCCTTACATAATCATTGATTTTGAAATGTGTAGAGTGTGGTGGTGGTGCTCCATCTCTTCTCACCTCTGTGCGCGTACCTCTTTCTAAAACTTCGTTAGGTGTTGTCCCACTCGTGCGATGGTGTGAGCGGTTGTAGGATGAGGCCAATGATTCCAGAACATCTAGAAATCTGTATGTGTTTTTATGTGTAAAATAGAGGTGCCTGCGTTCCTTTGTGGTACGTTGAACTCTTTCAGCTAAAGAGGCCTTATGTATAGAATTGGTACAGTAGCTGATATTAAACTCTGTTAACATGTTCTGAAAAGCTCGGCCTATAAATTCTCACCCCATACCCGTACAAAAATAGCCAGGAACCCTGTTTTCTTTCAACATTAACGTTTTGGTGGTTTTAACAACTGTTTCAGGTGATTTATTTTTCAGAGGAATTGGACACAGATATCTAGAGAATACATCTATTATGAATAGGATGTAGCGGTAACCATCGTTATACACTGAATTTCTCATGTCTGTTAAATCTGCTTGCCAAATAGAGTCAGTCGAAGCAGCTATTGTCCTGGCTGTTTTAAACTTTTTTGTCACATATTTATGAAGTGTATAAGCATCCTGCTCTCGCAAAAAAATCTCAACATCTTTTTTCCCTACTCCGTAAACACTTCTGTACAGTCTATCTACGCCTGCGTAGGAGGCTGGGCTAGAAATATCATAATAGCGTCTTCTTAATATGTTAGCCATTTGCGTGTTTTAGAGGCACGTGGGTAAGGTTGATCGTTGTTTAACCTCTTCTTTCTCCTCTTCAGAGGTGGTACCGCCGGGGATGATGGCGTCTTCAATTGTGTCACGTGCGATGCATGTTCCAAGTCTTTTAACCTATTCAGATTTCCTATCATTGTTTTGGGGACATTTATTTGTTGTAGTCTTCCTTTAATATGCTTTTTTCCTGATGGTGAGGGCCTATCCCACTTTCTCACCAGATCATGGACGATGTCTACGATATTCGATCCCTATACCTTTGCTCCTTCCACAATGATCTCACCTGTATCGGTCCATTGTATGGTGGGGTCCTCATTCAATAGATTATAAAGACTTAAACCTTTATTCGTCAATGTATGTGGGAGGGTGCTTTTTAATATATGTTCGATATGTTGTGTAACCGACCCAGTAATCTTTGGTTGGTCAGCTCTATCGTCGGACACAGGCCCTATGTCACGATGTCCATCGTTCCCCATGCTGTGCCTAATAACCACGGGAATCTCTATCGGATTCTTATAATTTTCGTACTCATGAAGAAATTTCTGCTGAGCTTCTTGGTATAAGATTCTTTGCTCATCAAGTTTGTTTTCACTGTTTAATAGGGTTAACAATTCGCTTTCCATTCTTTTAAGCCTGCTTTTACGGGGATTTAGTTCCATGTCTGGATTCTTTGAGCTTTGCAGTGACGCATACACCTCGTGTGAATCACTACCACTTTCTTCATTATATTAATTTAGTCAGTAAAGGCCCCAAAACTGAAAATAAGATGGGGAGGAATGACCCTCCTCTTTGTACAATAATTCATTTTTTCGTCCCTACAGTTTGACTATTACGAGCGAGTGCACGTATTATGTTTTTCTAACGGCGTAGGCGAGCCTTCTGAGGTGGTTTCATTGATACATTGCAATTTATAACGTTAAGAGAGATTTCACAGATGCAATTTAAAAAGTCGGAGTTGATATTTTTAGTAAACATCTGCTGCATTGTCCGGGGCAGTCGATGATAGATTTTTATTAATTCATGGTATTTCTTTAGCCTCTTTGTCATTCTGGAATATACACCGTTTCAAGCTCGTTTGGAAATATATTCGTTCTTAGAAGCACCCTAAACGTGTTTCGCGGATGAAGGTCGTAAAGCAAATATCCGTACCGCGGGCTTCTAGCTTCTTTATAAACTTCCAAAAATTCCTTACGCTGATTCGGGAAAATTTGATTGGCTAATACCCCAATTTGTGATACATGTCTACGTTGTGCGAATAAGACTATTGTGTATTTAACGACACATCGCACATATATCTATTTTTGAAAAATAGATTATGATTGATGAAGAAAACGCTTATATTAAGGTGGTGGGAGAATAATGTAAATGTCTCGGCAAACGTTTTATCCATCTCCAACATGAGATCGTCAATTACAATGACTGTATGTTCATTTCCCTTTAACGAATTAACGTCATATACACGTTTGTGGAACAAAATATCAGAGCTGGGCATTTGCGGCATATTTTGCGGTACTGCGGTACTTGCGGTACCACCGCACTACCACCCCGGGCCCCCATAACGCAGTACCGCAAAGGATCGCTGAAAGTACCGCAGTACCGCTACCGCATTCAAATTTCCGCGTACCGGTTTGGTACCGGTTTGGTAGTGCAGCAGTACCGCAGTACCGCAATATGCCGCAAGTGCCCAGCTCTGCAAAATATCATCTTGGTACTCGTTGAACACTGATTGATACGTCGAATACCACCATATAACTTTATGCACAAACTTTGAGACCATCTCTCCATTTTCTTTAATGATTTTAAGCATAAACAAAGTTTTACCACATCCTGTAGGGCCAGATAAAATAAATGTGGATGGGCTCGTGAACCTGAATTTTTCAACAGAATCCATTTCTAACACGTCACACTCTTAACTGGGTCATTTACAAAATATAATAAATATTTAAGTGATGACCCTTTTATTCTACAGTCTTGCTTTCCTCTTCTCCCATAGAACCGTCAATGACGAAGAGGTACCCGCCCAGCGTGTGTACAGGAGAAAATTCTAAGCTCCGCCCACCTGTGTAATTGATCACGTGACTCCTGCTACAACCTGGGCATATCTCTTCCCTGCGTGCTCAGTTGATCGCAGCAAGCCCTGGATCTCAGACGTGTATTCTCCCGTGTAGACGAAAAATAGTAATGACTCCCTTTAATATTGCATGTTCGACGTTTATGAAGTGGTATTCGATAAAGTGCCAAGATGTGGTGGATACTGAAAAACTCCCTATTCCACCCTCTTTTGATACTTTTAAGGCTACATTGCCTCGTGCGAAGGAGCAAGAGGTACAAATACTATATGGCTATTCTGGCGAGAGCATTGTGGGATTTCGTGGTACAAGTGATGTAATGAACTATGTTGTACGACTAAACTTTATGAAAGCTTACATATACCGTGAAGTAGAAGATACAACACGTGCAGAAGAGAAGCAACGGATATGAATAGTGAGTCTTGTTGATGAGTGTTGTGACAAACTATATTATGTCATGTTACATCATACCGGCTACTCGTACCCTGCGACTGAGAATGTAAATCTTGTCATCATGGAGAATCTTAAGTATTTTTACCACTATATTAATATATATCATGACGAGGTTTGTATTCAGGTTGTGGCTAATGGTCAGTGTGAGTTTTTAACAGACTTTAGAGACGATTATCGATTGTTAAGCAAAAACGAAAAATGTGGGCATATGTTTCTCTCAAATAGTGTGCCGGATTGTGAAGATGTTTAGTTTGTGGAAATGAACGTCTGGTGAGTGATAAAACATTAAAACGATAATGCTTCATGTATCGGAAAATTTCTAAAAACATCTACCCAATATAATGGGATACAAGTATTCTCTTACATGTTGGAACAGCGCCGTCCGTACACTTTCATTAGCTTATGGTATGACTCACTCCTCCCGTCCTCCCGTCGAGCCGATCCGTTGCATGTGGCTCATAGTCTTCTCAGAGCTTGATCCGACTGGACGTGCGCTACTCGAATACGATGGAAGTTTCTTTGAGCAGCATTCTCAACGCCGTGTACGATGTGTCCGTGACGAAGTCGTTGCGCTTGTTCAGGCGTAAAACCGGTGCCATTAACTATGTACTAGAAACGACTTGTAGACAAACAAACAAACGAAATGTTGTTTATTTAAGTGTTGAGGAGATGAATAGAGTCTTCGTGGTAGTTGAGAAGTGGAGTGAGGATCGTTATAAAATTCCTACAGGTGTAGGTACAAGAAGAGAGCTGATTAGTAGCACACCCTCATATGCCGTTGTTTGTACGTTGTGTATAAATAACGATCAGCCATGCATTGATATACGACGGATGTGGAAGAATGCATCGGATAATAACGTTCTTGTCCTTACGCGAAACCATTTCATCCTCGACAGAATGTTTGAAATCGTCGGTTTCCGCAAGCTGAAGCCTATATTAGACGCTCGTGTTACGGATATTATTTTTTGACACGGTTCTTGAATACGCATACACCGCTCTGCTCGACGGATCTATCGAATGTACGAATGAACGAGGCGAGAACGGTCTAGAGCTGGATGCATATTGAAAAGATTTAGACTCTTCGAAATATTCCGAACTTTGGTACAAAGTATTTGAGCGGTACATGGCTGAGCTCACCTACACCGTTCACCCTGAAGAACTATTTCTTTATATAATGAGCAGCTGTCGCAACGACTTAGAAGATTATTTCAACTGCCGCTCTGCAGTGTGAAGAAGAGTTCACGATTGAAAAGCTCGGGTTGGTAAATATAAACACTCGATTGGAAAGGAGTGTTTATAAACTTGTATTTAATAATGATGTTGTGGCTAACGATGACCTCTTTGTACGTGCTTTTGATTGTATTCTAGTCGTATTTGAAGATAACTTTCCAACCGGATGTAAAGTGGGCACAAAAATAGTATTGAACGATATGAAGGCCATTTATATAGAGTATAGGTTTCCCTATAACTTGAGCGGTGAAATAATATTAAGCCGCGTTTACTGCGTAGTGCAAAGCAATAATGATGTGACTGTAGACTCGAATACGTGTGAGCTCAGTGTTTTGCGCAGTAGAACAAAGTGAATGTATTTTGATGTATATTTATTTTCAATATACTTAATTATTTAACATAATTGTGTATATATATTTTTATTTTCTCCTGCACTGGTATATTGATGTTTATACTCCATCGTTTTGTATTTCTTATATTATATTTTTTATTTTAGTTAAGTGTAGTCGAAGATAAAGTGTATGTATTTATTTTCAATATATTTAATTATTTAATATAATCGTGTGTGTGTGTATTTCTCCTTTACTGTTATATTGATGGTTATATTATTTTTTATTTTATTTTTTTGATTATATACATATTCCTCGTTCATATTTCTTTTACCCTTATTATTTTTTATTTTATTTTTGATCATATATATTCCATCGTTTGATTGTATATTTATTTTCTATATATTTGTGATTCCAATAATTCGTCTAAATAAACGGAATGATGTAATGGTCTTTTATTTAATTCTTTTGGTTGTAAACGATATTATTTAATTATACCAAGTGGCTGGTTACGCCTTCTAAACCGACTCACGGATTTCTAAGCCAACTGTAAATAATATATGCATTAATTAAATAAATAGCGCTATCTGGCAACTCAACCTTTACCCCTGAACAAGCCATTTACACATTCTAAGCTAAATGACGGATTTCTAAGCCAATTGTCAATAATATATGCTTTAGTTAAATAAATAGCGCAATCTTGCAACTCATCCTGTACACCTGATCAAGCCATTTAGCCTTCTAAGCCAACTTTCGGATTAAGCCAACTGGCGAATTTACACCTTTTAAGACTGCGGGCACTCAGATGAAGTCTTAATATGCGCTTGGCTCCTGCCAGGCGAACACCTCTCTTCCTCTCTCTCCTCCTCTCTTTCTCTTGGGGAATAACTTCGCCTCCAAGTTGCATAACCCTTGTTGTTCTTGCAACATTCCCCCCTTTGTTGCACAACCCCTCTTCATTGCATAACCCCCTCCCTTTCATTGAATAACCCCTCCCCCTTTGTTACATAACCTTTATGCACCATCTTGCAATATTGGTCAACATTTTCAATTGCATTGCAAAATTCTTGCACTCGTCCATTTCGCACACATATTACTAATGTTTCCCAATTGCCAGTCCGAGGTACTTTATAGCTGTTTCTAGGGGGGTCCCTGTTGTGTGGAAGTTTAACAACCACTGTTGATGACTAGATATATCTAAATGTTTATTTACCCTAACTTTATAGTGTCGTATAGTGTTTCAAATATACTGTAGATAGTATTGATATAATAAACAAACGTAGGCTTAAATTTTTATGTTACTGAAATTGGTTTTAAAACTAATTCTGAGAGTTTTATATGGGTAGAATGTGTGATTTATTTCAGGAATTTCTTTTTAATTCTTAAGAGTACAGTGAATTACCCGGATTCGCTCCCACTTTATCCTAACTTCGATTAAAAGGCGTTTCTCTTTCAATGATGGGGAGATAAAGGGGAGTGTTGAGAAATTAGTCGCACCTACTGTGGGCGCCATCTGTTGACGCAATTATCCCTTAACATTTACGTGTATATATATATATATATATATGTGTGTGTGTGTATATATATATATATATGTGTGTGTGTGTATATATATATATATATATGTATATATATAATATATAATATATTATATATATATATATTATATAGTTATCAGTTTATAATTATGTATTTGATGGCCAGTTTGTAGCCATTTTTCATGCGTACATCGGTACTATAAGGAATGATGTTTGTAATTACGATTATAAGTGATTGTTATTAATAATCAATGATGAATGCTTTGTCCGAGGTCACTAGATCTTTCAGATCAAAGAATGTTATTAATTAAGTTATGAATTAAGTTCATCGATAGAATTAGTTTGCTTCCTATCTTACACAAAATAACGATTTATAAATGAGATAGAAACATGTCGTTTACAGTTGCAATAATGTATACACTTGAAGTAATAACGCGCGAGGTAAATGATTACTTTTTATATAAAGTTAGCTGAATGACACCAGGGCAAAAACGAGGCCTGCACGAATGATGTTTACATGGTGGTAGTTCGTGGGTGACTAAAGCTGGTGTTCGAAGGGAGAGATGAGGACATGCCTTCAGTGAATCCTCACGATGTGACATCATCTTAGTCGTGCTTGTGTGATGTCATCTTCATCGTGTTTGAGTTGATGAGTTATAATGCTAATTGTGTTGAGGGAATATTGATAATGTGTGCAAATATCTGTGCATCTTCAGTTGGTCACTACATATATATATATATATATATATATATATATATATATATATATATATATATATATATATATATATATATATATATATATATATATATATATATCAGGGCTGTGCGGGTCTATCACTTTCGGGTTGGGTCCGGGTCCGGGTCATTTTTCTAGTTTACTTTCGGGTCCTGGTCTAGGTCCAGTTCGGACCCGAAAGTTCACTTTCAGATCCTGTCGGGTCTTTCAGTATATGACTCGGGTCTGGGTTGGGGTCCATTATTAAAAATGCAACAATTATAATCTGATATAGGATAGGTAATAAGACCGCTGCCGTAGCTACATTAACATGTTTTCTGAAACAAAGTAAAACATTATATGGCTATACGGTAGTAGCCTAACCATATATATTAATTAATCCGATTTTGGAAATGTTTGAATGTAGGTGTATTCATTTTATTAATATTTAATAGTAACTAGGTATAGTTATACATGCATTGCTAAGGAGCAAAGTACGATGTATGATTGCTCTCCTCAGCCCCCTTATTCTACTGTAAATTTTAATTATGATAATTTTGTGAAAACAAATTCTATATTGTTTTGAGTGAACCAAATGAAAATTATCATCTTGCATTAAAATTAAATACTTTGTTTATCTTAAAAAAAAACAAAAAAAAAACGATAATATGAAATAATTTAAGTCATTTGGTAGTAATATTATCTTTATATTTTGAAGGTAACATATTCTGTGAACTCCTTCAAAACAGATATTGATATAGCGGCATAGCCTATACTTATTTCTACTAGAATCTAGATTGAAAGTTGTGGCAAGACACGAAAGAGATTTCTGAATTTTTAACTGAATTTTTTTTATTTTGAATATACACCGTATGGAAAACTGATATGTGTGGGTAGTTGGGAGGTAACGAAAGTGGTCCACTGAGTAGGTACGTAGTTAATCGAACAATTATTAAACTCCTTTTATGTCAATAACTGGGTGGATGGAACCAATTGGTTGCTCACCAGAGTTATTCTCCACATTAGTATTTATATACTGTGTGGTAGAGCGTGCTCGGTAATAGACATACATTACCGATCAACCAACCGAAAAACCCAAGAGGACGCTATGGAAAAAGCCGCGAGAGGAACGAAAAAAAGAAGGAACGGAACAAGACGGAACGGGGAGAAGGAAGAGGCTAAACAACGGAAAAAGATCCCCACCAGCAAGTACGCTCTCAAAAATTGAGCAAAGGGAGGAGGGACTGTCTAATAACACTCAGTAAGTGATCAGTTGTGTTTTTGAACCCAGTTTGGGGACATAATATAAGCTGGGTCAGTAAAATTAGGCCTACATTGTGGTCTAAGACCTAGCATCAACTCATAGCTAGTAGTATAGCTGCAAAATGGACGCGTGCAGAAATGTTGCATAATATTACGTAATGTTGCAAGAGTGCCACCCCGCCACCTTTGTTTCAAGAGTGCCAATCCCCACCCATTTGTTGCAAGCCACCCCCCTTTGTTGCCAACCCCGAAATGGGATTGCAAGGCGTATGCAACTTGGATGCGGAGTTCTCCCCAAGCTGAACCCCCCAAAGGGCAATGCCTATCCTAAGTGAGCCTCTTTGGGGAGGAAGGGAACGCCTCACCCCCCAAAGGAGCAGAAACAGATAGAAGTAGAGGAAGGTAGAGGACCCAGAGCTGGGTGTTCACCCGACTGAATGCCGAGCGAATATGGGAGTCTTCAGCCGTCCGCCGCCCTCTTATAGGGTCCCAAGCAGCCAGTTGGCTGAGTTGCCAGATAGCGCCATGTACTTAATTCATCAGCCAGTAGAAGCCTGAGTTACCAGATTCATTATTTATTAAATTAGATCATATATTATTCAGCCAATCGGCTGCTGAGTTGCCAGATAGCGCCATGTACTTAGTTCATCAGCCAATAAAAGCCTGAGTAACCAGATTCGTTATTTATTAAATTAGATCATATATAATTCAGCCATTCGGCTGCTGAGTTGCCAGATAGCAATATTTATTTAATTATTCCTTACATTATTCAGCCATGTGGATGCTAAATACCACCATTTATTTTAATTTATATTAGTGAGAGTTGCTAAATACCAACATTTATTTATATGATGAGAGTTGCCAAGTACCGCCATTTATTTTATTTCGTTAACACAGCAGATGAATCTTCTCCTTAAAGAGAACTATTTATTTTAAAGGAAATTCTCTTTATTAAATAAATAATTAGAATTTAAACACACACATTCCTATACATACGACCGAATAACTAAATTATCCCATATATTCTTCCATTAACAGATTTAGAAGACCGATTTGACAAATAACAACTAATTAATTATTCTGTTTTAGAAACAAATGATATAAAAGTGTTCAAGGAATAAATAAAACACCATTACATCGTTGTGTTTATTAATTAATATTTATACAATGGGGTGTATATATGAACAAATAATAGAACGGAAAATATATAATCATACAAAGCATAGTATTAACCACATATTAGAAAAATATATAGTTATATTATCAAAAGTTATAGTATCAAATATTAGTACCGGAAAAATATAGTTATACCGTGTGACCACAAAAATTTTCCCTGTTTTTAATCGCTTATTACTCAGTCATTAATGCAGCTTCACAAATGAAATAAAAAGCATTCGAAAGAGAACATTTTAAAGTTTTATTTAATTTTTTCGATATCCTGGATACGAAATCAGTACTTATAAAAAAATGACAGTTTTATCCACCACAATCATGGGTTATATGTCGTGTGACCACAAAAATTGTCCCTGTTTTTAATCGCTTATTACTCAGTCATTATTGCAGCTTCACAAATGAAATAAAAAGCTTTCGAAAAAGAATATTTAAAAGTTTTATTTAATTTTTTCGATATCCTGGATACGAAATCAGTGCTTATAAAAAAATGACAGTTTTATCCACCACAATCATGGGTTATTTGTCGGACATGCAACGTGTTTTCATCGCAGAAGAGATGATCAAACATGGCTCGGTAGTTGCCACCCAACGGTCTTTCAGACGACAATACGGTCAGCAAAGGACCATAGATCCTAAAACGATTCGCAGGATTTTCGCAAAATGGAAACATCACGGCTCAATCAAGAACATGCATAAAGGCAACTCTGGGCGCAGCAAAGGTGTGCGAACCGCTGAAAACTGATTCAGTCGCAAATCGCTCGCAGGTTCCCTGGCCCGCAAGATCTCTCGATCTATCACCTATGGACTTTTTTCTCTGGGGATTTGTCAAGGACAAAGGATTCAGGCAAGAGCCATCCTCTATCGAAGAATTAAAGCAAGCGGTGGTAGAGAGTGTACAGTCCATTGAATGCAGCGTTTTGGAAAATGTAATAAATAACTTCCTTTCCCGTTGTGTGAAATGTAAGAATGTCCAGGGACGTCACTTTGAACACATGTAGAATAAATTAAAACTTTAAAATGTTCTCTTTCGAATGCTTTTATTTCATTTGTGAAGCTGCAATAATGATTGAGTAATAAGCGATTAAAAAAAGGGACAATTTTTGTCGTCACACGGTATTAATTATATATAATTGTACAAAACATAGTATTAGACAAATATTAGAAAAATATATATTTATATTAATTATATATAATCGTACAAAACGTAGTATTAGCCAAATATTACAGTAAAAATATATATATTGTCTTTACGTTCTACTGTACAAAACGGTAAATTCAATGCTGATTGATGCTACATCAACAACGGCATTACTCTGCACGATGTGGTAAAGCCGCTCAAGCATCACACATCGCCGCTTAACGGATACGGCGGATTATATTCGATGTAAATGGCTTTCATATCATTCAACACTATTTTTGTACCCACTTTACACTCGGCAGATAAGTTGTCTTCAAGCGCCACTAGAACTAAATCAAAAGCACGCGCAAAAACGTCATCGTTAACTATGTCATTAAATACAAGCTTATAATCATGCCTTTCCAATCGAGGGTTTTTTCTTAACGTACCGAACTTTTCAATCGTGAACTCTTCTTCACCCGGCATAGCAGCAATTGAAATAATCTTCCAAGTCGTAACGGCAGCTATCTACTATATAGAGGTACAGTTCTTCAGGGTGAACAGTGTAGGCGAGCTCAGCTCTGTACCTCTCAAGCGTTTTGTACCAAAGCTCGGGATATTTCGAAGAGTCTAAGCCTTTTAAATACGCATCCAGAGCTAGTCCGTTCTCTCCCTGCACATTCCTACATTCAACAAATCCGTCGAGCAGAGCGGTGTAAGCGTATTCAAGTATTGTGTCAAAGTAAATCATGTCTGAGATACGTGTGTCTAATATAGGCTTCAGCTTACGGAATCCAACGATCTCAAACATTCTGTCGAGGATGAAACGGTTTCGTGTAGGAACAAGAACGCCATTATCAGCTGTGTTCTTCCACATCAGTCGTATATCAACGCATGGTTGATTGTTATTTACACTCAATGTACAAACAACGGTATATGAGGAGGCTTCACTAATCACCTCTCTTATTATACCTACGTCAGCTGGTATTTTATAGCGGTCCTCAGCCCACCTCTCAACTACCACGAAGATTTTATGCATCTCCTCAAGATTTAAATAAATAACGTTGCGTTTGCTCGCAGGTCTACTGTTCGTTTCAAGCACACAGTTAATGGTGCCGGTTTCCCGCCTGAACACACGCAACGACTTCGTCACGGAGACGTCGTACGAGGCGTTGAGAATGCTTCTCAAAGGGAGTTCCATCGTATTCACACAGCTCGAGATGACTATGGCACATCCACTCGGCGCAAGCTCTGAGAAGACTATGAACCGCGTGAGGCACGCAGGTAGGCAGGAACGGTTTGACGGGCGGTTGACTCACCCTGATGATACGTGAATGGGTTTGTTCGAACCCTTATGATCCGTGAGGTGCGAGTCGCACCATGATCTAATGAAACGCTGGCCCAACATGAATTGTTGTACCACATTATACTGGGTAGGGGTTTTGAGAAATTATCCGGTACAAGAACTAATTTCGGTTTTAACGTTTTATCACTACCACTCCCCCGAATACGCACCAGACAGTTTGCCTCAGGGTAAATTTCATGATCTAAACACATTCTATAACGTTTTATCTCTCCTAAAACTCTTCACACTGCGGGGCGCTGTTAGAGAGAAACATATATTATATTTAGGCTTTTTATTTAACAGGCGATACTCATCTCTAAAATCTGTTAAAAACTCACATAACCCTTTAGCCACAACCTCACTACAAACCTCATCATGATATATATTAATGTAGTGGTAAAAATACTTAAGATTGTCCATGATAACGAGATTCACATTTTCAGTCGTAGGGTATGAGTATTCGACATGGTGTAGCATGATTTAATACCGTTTATCACGCCACTCATCCACAAGGTTCACTACCCATAACTGTTGTTTAGCTTCTGAGCGTGCCGCTTCTTCTACCACGCGGTGCACGTGTGCCTTTATAAAACTTAGTTCTACAACATACTTCAGTCCATCGTCTGTACTGCGAAATCCTACAATCCCCTCGCCAGAATATCCGTAGAGTATTTGAATAGCCTGACCCTTCGCACGATTCAATGCTTCCTTAAAAGAGTCAAAGGAAGCTGGGATAGGGAGTTTTTCAGTATCCACTACATCTACGCTCTTTACTGAATACCACTTCATAAATGTTGAACACGCGATATTAAAGGTGGCCATTTTCTTCTAAGCGGGAGAGAATACACTTCTGAGCTCAAGGGTATACAGAGGTCAACTGAGAACGCGGGGACAGAGGCCTGCTCAGGCTACGGGATGAATCACGTCCCCGGTTTTACAGTTGGTGGGGCTTAACTTTTACTGTACATACGCACGCACGCAAAGTGAAACACAAGTTGAAGCATGATTTATTTAATAAATGAAATAATCAGCATATGTATATTTACAAATACGTGCAACAAATAATCTAACAATAGGCACATCAAAGATTGTTCTCAATACATATATATTTACAAATATGTGTGATGAATAAATTAGCAATAGGCCATCAAAGTTTATGGTAACCAAAGGGTACGGTATCATAGGTACCAGGTAACTGCTAACGTTTCCTATAGGTGGGTGTTACGGCACACCTTCTTACCACTAAGTTCCTTCACGCCCCCCAGCTTCTGCGCCCGAAAATTGTGGGTGCCTACAACTAGTTGGGGAGGCCGTTCGCCCTCATCATCGTCCAAACATATTAGAACCTTCAGCGAATCAAAGTTAACGACCCGCTGATTCGCTTGGTTAAGCGTGATACCCTTTGCTTTCACGATATATTTCGTTTCATTCCTTATCCTCACCCGTACCCCATAAGTTTTTGGGCCTGATGAGACAAAAGAGTCGGCGTATGCGTTGTCCCCATACTCATCCTTGATCTCATCAGTGAGCTCGCCGAGAAACTCCCCAATAGCAGGCATGAATTCACCCTCCCTCGCTGTGAATATCACGCTATTTGTATCGGTATAAAATACTCTCCGCCCAAGAGAATGCAATAGACCCCAAAGTTTGATGCGGGCGTAGGCTGTTGTGAAGCTGGCTACAGGAATGTTTGTAACCCTTGAGGTATCTGTGGCCAATTCAATGTTGTTGTACTTTATTATGTAATTATTACCTACATTCACGATCTCCGTGACCTCTTTTTCGGGTGCGTTGGCATAATCCCAGACTTCGCTATAGCTTTGTGCCAAATGAACGTTCCCCTTGCCAGTATTCTGTGCAAATTTTCCCATAGACTGTTTAGACACAACTTTGCACTAAAGTGCTTACGAGGATTCTTTGCAGTTTGGGCACGTTCAAGTTGTATACCTTCGTGGTAGCGGTAACGTTGAATATAGGCAGACTTTTCATCCTCGGTATCAACTCCTCGCGGATACCCTGATGCCTCAAACTTATCCTTCAAAAATGCGTTTATATACGTTGTGAAAAGGTTGGGTAGCTTCTGAAACCTCCGCACCTGATGTATCTTCAGTATTCTATACCCATGGGGTACGGCTAGGGCCAGCTCAGGGCTTGTATATACACCTCTGATCTTAGGCTGGTAGGGTGTATGGTCACAATCGCCATTATTCTTTTCCACGCAGTTCACGCACAGATGAAACATGAGCTTGTGCTCGATAACGACGGGTAAGATCGGCATCCATAAATCGTTAGGGGGGAGCACGTCTACGAAAGAGAGCCCAAAGTAGCGATCATTCAAATTTCTTGAAAATTCGTTGATGGAGGGCAGGTTAGGTCCCACCAGTTTCTCAGGAGCGCCCGCGGGGTACGGGTTGTTCTTCATCACGTTAGGGTATAAAGAACAGAAATCGTAGTAGTGGTTTCACACCCTCCGTAGGTGGAAAGTATAGCTGAAGGGATTTGTACGCCCACCGAAGAAGCTATCATCACATTTGAGAGGTTCCAGTACCATTGAACGCTTGATCGTGTTTATTTCCTCACGGTATGCCCCATCTGTCTCCATCCCTGCGTCATATTCATGCTCCCACAAGAATTTGTGAGTGAACTGTGAGCCTATAAGTTGATTACGGGTGCGGGTCCATGCAAGACAGTCGGCTGGAGGTCTACTGTGGATATCTCCGACGATTCCACACCCAGGACGAGGGCATCCATGCCACCAGCATCCGTCGTGAGACTAAAGCTGGTTTTGCGAGTGGTCTATAGGTATTGGACCTATGTGCCTCTCAGAAAGTTACCGGTTAGTTCACCCAAGCATGGAATTTCAAGGAATTTTGGAGGGGACGCGGGGCTAAGATGTTCCCCCGTCCCCTACCGATGATGGAGGTGGAGTTTTGACACGTGACCGACCGTTTCACATCGGGGATTCGCCTATGATTCCAGTTTCGGGCTAATAGTGTGGGGGGAAAATTTTTCACCTACCTTTTAGCCTATGGATAGGCACGCCGGAGAGTCCCTAGCCCCGGCCGGTATAGCGTCCCCCGAGTCGTAGGTTCGGCGATAAGCCCAAATGTTGTACGGGACACACCAAGATTTTTGTAGACTCGTCACGTAGCCGCGTAAAGTAGCCGCGTGTAGCCGTTTATATAAAATTTCAGTTTCCCGGGTTCCAGTTTGGCCGTGTCGAGACGTACCTATGAAATGGGAAGACCGAGGTGTCCCCAGCCCGGCCCCAAGCTCCTCAAGCACCTATGCGTTGACTTATAAGTAGCGCTGATAGGCCTGATGATTCGGCCAATAAGTTTCCATCAATAACCCAACTAACGCTTTGGCTCGGCGGAGAAGCTATCTCCCCGGTGCCTACGGCGGCCCCTAAGGCTAGCGATCGGCAATAAGTCGCAGACGGAAAGTCGCGGATTGAACGCGAAAGCGCCTCAATCTCGTGAGCTTCAATAGGTAGGTAACATCTATGCAAGGGGTGAGCTGGTGAGCTTTAGACCCGCGCTTCTCACGTATCTACCAGTTGAATTAATCCCCGTAGCAATGTGAGCCAGGAGTCTGCCTAATCGAAAACTCACAACTTCCTCATTGGATTGTGTAGACCGTAAAACATAATGACGAGATGGTGGTTGCGACTTAAAGCGGATCGCATTTGAAACGGCCTATGTACATCCTTCTAAAGGCCTAGAAACATACTCTAAGCACTCGTACGTCATTCACGCAATAACGCTCACATTCATCAGCTATATTATAAGGATTACGTTCATTAAAACTGTTGTAGTATCGATCAAAGTCTTCACGTTCATCTACACTCATACAATCATAGTTAAAATAATGTTTGGGTGGAGGTAGCCCCACGTAATTTAAAGTCTCGCTAGTAAGGAAAGTTTAAGGGAAGTAGCCTTTTGATACTTCAGCTGCTACCCCCATCACCTTGGGTAACTTTGCTAATTTACAAGGTGTGAATAATAAAGTGTCTTTAAATTGTACATTACCTCTTATTTGCATCTGTATTAATTTGTTGCCTCTTTTCAAGGGATCACCTGTAAATATCTCAGAGGACTCGTGTTCGAGCAGCTCCTTATAAAGGAACTGTCTCAAATTTTGCCCCGTTATGGGCAAGAATATACACAATCATTTTTTTGAACATGTCGGCTAACTTGACAAGATAGGACACAAATAGTTTCACAGGGCTATCGTGAACAATCGTTTTAAAAACGTTTGTCCGTTTACCACATTTGGGGCACTCATCCCACTCGATCTCCATACACTCATCGCAGATAGTTTGGCTCACAAGTAAATGCGGAATTACCTCTTTGGTTTCTGCGTTCATGTATGTTTATATATCATAGTATACAGTTATACAAGGGCTGTTTTTAGGCTTGGCGTCTTTCATATAACATACATGCTTTACGCCATCCGCCTTATATTCCTCCTGGCATGTAGGACAGTGAATTTCATCACATTTATGCCTAAATTTTCCCGAATTAGCCATCATGTGGAACATACCACATTCACAGATTCTCATTTTCCTGCACGTACCAATTGATTTATGGAGTTCAAAACAGTTATTATTGAAAAATGTGCGTCTACACACATTACAATGCCGCTTCTCAGCATCAACTACACGACTTTCACATTTGGCGCTTTTACATTGCTCACATACCCTGCGACAGTCTTTACAATGTTTCACTATATCATCCGCAAACTCGAGACACCCCTTACACAATTCATGATGTCGCCCATATTTTCGACTTCTATCATAACTCGCGTAAAGACACCTTATATTACGGATGGGGAGATACGTTGTACCTGACAGTCCTAAAATAAGTAGGGGTCTTGTACGATCACTCACATTGCTTTTAAAGACATACACAGTCCTACGACGATCATCCAGTCCAAATACGACTATACAGACATTCATTCCCTGTTCCACCCAACTCAGCTCTTCAGGGCCCATATTACAATCAAACTCAAGTTCACAGTCTACAGCTAGTTTACGGGCACGCTCCACGATCGTAGGCAACCAAATGTTTTTGACCCGTGTATTTTGTACAGTAAACATACGTGCTAAGATTATTGCTATAAAACCGCAACCACGATCGACGTTTATATGCCGTCTAAATTAACCTGAGAATTGAAGTTAAGAGTGTAGGGTGTGGCACTATGACCCGCAACACGGAATACATGGTCAATATTTACCGTGAACTTCTCCATATTGAATGCTATACTACTTTGGGCGGCTTGCATTATACGTGCTAATATATATTCTACATCTTCAGCAGCCAAACGTCTAAATGGCACTACCACCCAAAAATCATCTGCATCGTTATCATCTGATCCGAATCTGAAGGACAGACTCGTACTGACTTCACGCTCGTCGCGGTTCTGAAGGGCAAACTCTACAACGCGACGTAGCCCGCGCTCAATTCTATTGCTATACAGGGATCTAGGATCGACCCTAACTCAATGCCGATTTCTAGTCAAGGCTAGGGTGGGGGTTGCGGTGCGCACCAACTCAAACGTTATATCATCCTCAACAGAACGAGTCACTGCTGAGGAGGATGGACAAGGGCCTATATTTGTTGATGTGGGGTTGGCCGCGTAAGACGTTCAGGGCTGGGGGTCTATTACAGCAGACTCTACAGAACGGGTGGGGGCTGTGGAGGAAGTACAAGGGGCTGAAGAAGCTGATGTAGGGTTGGTAGCGTAAGACGTTGAGGGCTGGGGTTCTACTACTGGTTGTCTAACAACCGGCGTCTATTTCGCGCGCTTTATACCTGACGTGGAGGACTCTTCATCATGTCTCCGCTTTGAACGTGCTACACGTGTCGCAGGTGAAGGTTCATCGGCGGGTACGGGCACTGTACAGTAGATGCACGGTCAATGGATTCACCCGTGATGTCGATGATGGGGAACTGTACATCGTCGTCATTCACGATTCTCTGGAAGATGAAAAAAAATATAAGGAGCAGAACTCGTTATTTGTGATATTCTGTAAATGAGTCACTTAGGGGTGTGACGTGTTAGAAATGGATGCTGTAGAAAAATTCAGATTCATGAGCCCATCCACATGTATTATATCTGGACCGACAGGCTGTGGTAAAACGGTGTTTATGCTTAATATCATTAAAGAAAAGGATGAAATGTTCTCAAAATTTGGGCATAAAGTTATATGGTGCTATTCGACATACCAATCAGTGTTCAACGAGTACCAAGATGATGTATTGTTCCACAAGGGGGTCTATGACGTTAATTCGTTAAGGGGAAATGAACAAACAGTCATCGTAATTGACGACCTCATGTTGGAGATGGATAAAACGTTTGCCGAGACATTTACAGTATTCTCCCACCACCATAACATAAGCGTGTTCTTCATCAATCAGAATCTATTTTTTAAAAATAGATACATGCGAGATGTGTCGTTAAATACGCAATATCTAGTCTTATTCGCGCAACGTAGAGATGTGTCACAAATTGGGATATTAGCCAGTCAAATGTTCCCGAGTCAGCGTAAGGAGTTTTTAGAGGTTTATAAAGAGGTTACAAAGCAACGTTATGGATATTTGCTTTGTGACCTTCATCCGCGAAATACGTTTAGGGTGCTTCTAAGAACGAATATATTTCCAAACGAGCCTAAAACCGTGTATATTCCAGAATGACGAATAAGCTAAAGAAATACCGTGAATTAATAAAAATCTATCAAGGACTGCCTCGGGCGTTGCAGCAGATGTTTGTTAAAAATATTGATACTGACTTTTTAAAGTGCATTTGCGAAATCTGCCTCAATGTTATAAAATGTAATGTTCCAATGAAATCCTCTCAGAAGGCTCGCTTACGTCGTTACAAGAACATAATACGGACGCTCGCCCATAAAAGTCAGACTGTGGGTAAGAAAAAGCGTATTATTGTACAAAGAGTCGGTGCGTTCCTCCCCATCTTATTTTCAATTTTGGGGCCTTTACTGACTAGATTAATATAATGAAGAAGGTGCAAAAAACTTCACTTTTTTCTACGTGAAGGTCAAAATATGAAAATAAAAACCCACTCTAATAGACAGAGTTTATTTCCACAACAGTTTCGATGCCCACTGGCATCCTCCTCGGGTGGATACAGAAACACGAATGAACCAAAACAAGAGGGAAAAACAGTCCAGGGACCGACCGTTAAGAAATTCGCACCAAGGTTTGATCCCATTCTCCCGACACCGGAAGGGCATTTTCATTAAGTACATTCGCACAAATTTAAAACTATCTTCCTGTTCTGAACATACAGATTCTATTATTTTTTTCATTTTTTACATAATTATTACATTTATTATTAAATTTATTACATTTAATATTGCATAATTATTTATTACAGAAATTATAAATTTATTATTACATTGGTTATTACATTGTTGTTTATTATACAGAACTTATAAACCGAAAAACGAAAGAAAAAAGCCGATTAGGAAACAATCCAGAGACCATTGAGAAATTCGCACCTAGGTTAGATACCGTTCTCCCGACATCGGAAGGGCATTTTATTACAGGGTCCCGCTTATAAGTACATTCGCACAAATTAAAACTATCTTCTTGTTCTATACATAGAGATTCTAATATTTTGACATAATTACTGTATTTATTATTGCATTTACATTTTGTTAACATTTATTATTATTACCTTTACCCTAATTATTAAATTTGTAATATTACCTTTATTATTACATCTGTTGCATTTATATTTATTTCCACATTTATTGCTTCCATTATTACATTTACTAAAAGCGAATAAGGAAACAATCCAGAGACCTTTAAGAAATTCACACTTAGGTTAGAACACGTTCCCCCGACTCCGTAAGGGATTTTTTGACCAAGAATCTCATTAAAGGGTCTAACTTATAAGTACCTTCGCACAAATTAAAATTATCTCCTTTTTCTATACACACAGATTCTATTATTTTTCTTTTGACATAATTATTACATTTATAAAGTACCTTACTTGATTCCCAATCTATGTATAGCATGATTATTTTGGCTGGCGTGATAAAAAATGGCATTATTAGTATTACAACTTCTGAAGGCATATTTGTGTTCTTTAATACGGGTTTCAATATTTCTTCCAGTTTCTCCCACGTATACTAAATCACAACTTTTACAGGGAATGCTGTACAAACAGGCTTGTTCCTCTTTTGCAACGTTATTCCTAACCAATTTACTTTTCACGGTAGACGAATATTTGAACGCCAAAGCAAACTTAAAATCTTTCGTCAACGGTTTTACTCTTTCTAAGCCTGCAATGTAAGGCAATGTAACCAAGAAGAAGGCGCGAAACCTGTTGTGATACACATAATGGAAGCATATTTGCGTATACGCAGAGTGAAACTAAGTTCCGCGAAACATAGAAATTGAAAAAGAACTGCTACACGCCACAGTGAAATACCCAATTTACAGGGTACAGATCAAACTGTACAAGATTCCCACAGGATTGGCATCGAAGCAGCTAGAAAACATCGCTCTTGGCGTCCTACCTAAAAGGATATTAATAGGGACGCAAGACCACGCTTCGACGAATGGGGATTATAAAAAGAGTGCCTTGACGTTTGAAAATTTTGGGCTTAAAAATATTACTTTATATATCAATGGCTTCGCAATGGGTGGGATTTTGAATATGGACTACTTGTCAGATGCCGTGTTCCCGCTCTGCGCGAGAGCATACAGCAGTTTAGCGCATAATACAGGCGCAGGTGATGAACTTGGATTCGGCCTAACACAGAAAGAATTTGTTGAACAGTTTAACATCTACTCATTTGACGTTACGCCTGACTTGACTGCCGGAGTAAACACCCATTTAAATCCGCAGCAGACCTGGGCGATTTCAGTGCGGTTGGATTTCGCCAACCCTACAGACGCTCCTATTAGTGTGCTAATATATCTCGAGAAGCAGGCACTAATAGAACTGGACCGTTTCCTGAATATAAGCACAGATTTTTAAGATGGATGCGAATACACTCCAGAGAAATATGAAAAGTGACTGTTTCGCGCGTTCCAAATTTATCGGAGTGTTCGTTAAGAATGAAATATTGAAGGTACCCAGTACGGGGAACTGGTGCGGGGTTATTGTTAACACCGACAATGTGGGTGGCGATGGGATTCACCTGTTTGCGATCTATTTTAAAACTAAGGAAAGAATGTATTATTTCGATTAACTCGGTTTCCCCCATTGCATGACTCGACAATCGTAAATTTTATCGCGCGATTACGTGTGCCTAAGATTATCTGGAATCCATATCGCCTTCAAAGCTTTTATACTGAAACATGTGGTTTGTATTGTATTTTGTTTCTCATGCATATGTCGCGCGGGAAGGGATTTATGAATTGTTTAAAATTATTCGATTTGTGTGACACAAATATGAACGATAAATATGTATGCAGCCAGATAAAAAAAGGTTCCCACATGTTGCAACCCACTGTAATTTGTAAGCTCTATATTGTGTAAACCTATATATATATATATCTCTACATATACATTTGTAACAATTAAGAATTGGGCGCTGCCCCTTTTTGTACATGTTTAATAAATGAAAATAATATGTTACGTTTTGTCCTTATCCTAAAAAAAATACTTACATAATCTCTGCGACGACAGCGCAATCGGTTGATCGGTTGTGTGCCAATACCATGACATCTGGTTCGCCAGCTGTTGTGGATACCACTTCATTTATCACCCTTTCTCATAAAGTATTTATAATATCTACCTCCGTTTCGTTCTTGTAAAATAAAGATAAAATTATTTTTCAATTCGAATGCAATTCTTAAAAGTTTTAATATTTCTAAAAACCTAGCTGTACAAGAAATATAAACACGCCGTACATATATATATATATATATATATATATATATATATATATATATATATATATATATATATATGTATGGAAATAACGATGAAGGATGTAAAAAATAATTGAAAATGTTTTGCAATTATAGCGGCCTTTTATAAATTAATTCCGATTGAAACCTTGTATATATAGCCAGAGAATAAGACCTAAACTACTTTCAAAACGCGCTTGTAGTGCTACTTATAAGGCTAATTAATACTGAATGAATGTCAAGTTATATTATAAACGAGAAAAATTCAATTAGCGAGAGTCAGTTAAATCAATGTGCCTAATTTACGTTGTAGAAAAAATCTACTTACTTTAAAATACTACATAGCTTTCAAAACACTTACATTAACTCGTCTGCAAATTCGCGCTCGCTTGGCCGACCGTGATTCAATACTGTAACCTCTGCTCCGCTGGGTGGACTGTTCGGCGAAGCACTCGTTCTCCTTTCGTCGAAAGTGTTTATATCATGGCCTGGGTCCGTGTCAGTCCTGTAAGTAAAATAGATGCATGAAACTGGTTGTCGCTAAAAGTAATGTGTATGGCGGAAAACATACGTGTGTATATATATATAAATATATATATATATATATATATATATATGGGTCATTATGCAAAGAATAAGCACATTTTTCAATACATCCTTATTGCAATTTGTTAAAATCCAAAAGAAATGTAAAAACAATCTATATAATTTCAAAACACCTACATTATCCCCTCCACGGGTTGACGCTCGCTATCCCGCGCCGACACAGCGGCTTCTGAGTTGGGGTGAGTTCCCATCCTTCCGTCAAAAGTGGCGATTACACGTTCTAACTCGGCAGTGCTCCTATATTTAAAACATAGCTATCAGACAATATTTAATAAAAATTTCAAATGCATGCAAATGTTAAAAGATAAACTCAATCTGGAAAATATCCTATAAATATTAAAAATGAGAAAAGCACAAAACATACCATATATATATATAAGCCGAAATAATCGGGATGGAAACAGATAATAATTGAAAACATAGTAGGATTAATTTTATGCTGTAGAAAACTCAGAGCAAAAGGCTATTAGATTGTCAATTTAAAACGAGAAGCAATACAGACTAATTTTCAATGCTGGTAAATGAATGAGGTTTAGTTTGTCAGGTTAGGCCAGGTTATATTATAAATATGAAAATTCATCTTTAAATATGTCGGCTGAATTTTCTCGCAAAATTGAATTTATGCCTGAAAAAAGTCTAAAGGAACCAAACTTTTTCTAATGTTACATATATGGAAGATATTACATATTTAGTTAACTCTCTATAAGCATTTGTGTCCTACGAAATTTTCAAAATATTAACTTCAGCTTACACCGTAAAATGTAACCAAAGATGATGTTCATTATATACTCATTTGAATAAATCCTAAAAGAAATGTGGACTTGAAAGCCTGCAAGCTTCTCTATCTACTCGTTAAATATAAATTACTCAGTTACTCTATGTTATATATACACATTAAAGTTCCTTACATCTTAAATGAATTGGTTGTAGATTCTGGCAACTCGTCACAATTTTCCGCAATGTTCTGAGACGAAAATAGTACGCCGCGATCTGCTGCTCTGAACAGATAAAGTTTGGCATGGCTGCAACGGTCTAGTTCAAAAAACAGATCAGGAGAGTTATAGGAGTCGTCCATGATTTGCCTGTTGCTATAAAATGCACGATAAACTGGCTCTGAACGACGAAACATCCCATTTTATAGTCTATGAGACCAACCCACAAGCGTAATCTTAACATCCTATTGGTTTACGAGTAATGCTTTTTCGGCCAATCCTTGATCACCGCTCCCTTTTCACGAACAATGGATGGGAGGAGCCACGAAGGGTAGAGCGTGGTTTAGGTATATGCATGCTCATAAACGAAATCATTCAGGTATCCCGCGCAGAGATTGGCAGACCGCCATCAAATCTGGGTGGAGCATCATACCCTTTTGTTGGAAAAACCCGTTCATTCAAGTATGCCGGAATTTCGAAAAGATTTTTTTTGTTTAGATTTGGGTTGAGAGACACCTGCATATTTCTATTGTCAGACAAAGGGCCTTTGTCTATACTACAATTATACTCGGCGAAAGGTGGACCGGTGACCTTTTGCGGGGTGAACAATACCTTATGACCCTTTACACAATAGGAGTGGTATGTATATATATTGGAAAGGTTTTTCTACAATTGTTAACAATTGATTTCAATTTTCGGAAAACTGAATTAATTTGTACCTGCATCGTTTGGACGGCATTGACGTATACGCATCTATTGTGTCCCCACCTCTGGGAAAAGCAAAATTTAGGATATGAGCCCATCTTAAGTTTTATTTCCTTTTGAAAGATCGTGTTTTAAACCTTTCAAAGGAGATATATTTACAAGGTTCCAGGGTTTTTGTTGTTCTGTACCCTTTTGGTATGGGTAGCGTACGATTCAGCGCCGCCACTTCAGCGCCGACGTTTCAGCGCCGCCATTTCAGCGCCAGGCCAGTTCAGCGCCAGACTATTCAGCGACGGGCCCTTTCAGCGCCCGCCACAATAGTTTCAAGACAACCCAATAAAATGTGCAGGCTAAGGATCGATATATCTAATGAAAATAATTAATTCATTTTTTTTTATTTTATGTGCAGGTACTAATTTTTTTTATAATGGAAGGAAAATAAAGGGTTCACAAATTCTGAAATAAAAAAAGGAAAAATGATATAAGTGTTGGGAGCAAAATATTCTGAAATTACATCATTAGTTATATGAATAAATATTCTTAACCTAACCTAACCTAACCTAACTTGAAGCCGGCTAACTACGGCTAACGCCTGCGGCGGGCTGTTTTTAACCTAACCTTACCTAACCTAACCAAACTTAACCTAACCTAATCCCAACACTAATTTTTTTATAATGGAAGGAAAATAAAGTACCATAACCAAAACCAAACCAACATTATACAAAGTTAATAACAAGTAATGTTAATAAAACAAGTAAAGTCAAAACAAGTATAGTCAATAAAAACAACAGAGAAAATGACCGGCGCTGAAAGGGCCCGTCGCTGAATAGTCTGGCGCTGAAGTGGCCTGGCGCTGAAATGGCGACGGTGAAACGTCGGCGCTGAAGTGGCGGCGCTGAAGTGGCCCATCCCCTTTGGTATAAATCAATTTTAGAATATTTTCCTCTATTTTTCTGTGTTGTATTGTGTGTGTTTGTGTCGCGACGTTACCAACTATACGGTTCATTTGTTGTGGAAGGTAAACGATCACTGCCTTGAAAATCCCCAAAACGTCCCACTTATTGTGTGATAGGCTAAAATGGTTTTAAAAATAGAATAAATACCAATTTATATTTTTAGGATACTATGATTAAAAAGTCCTGTTGTGTGTGTGTGTGTGTGTGTGTGCGTGTGTGTGTGTAACTGTGTGTGTGTTTGTGTGTGTGTGTGACGTTCTCTATCTCTTTCTGTACATATATATATATATACGGTTTTTCAGGTCTTTATTTATATTTTAAAAAAATAATATATTGTTAACGACAATAAATTATTATTATTATTATTACGTATATTCGAATATGTAAACGATCATATTTTTCATAACTGGAATATAAACAAGTTACAGTTCTATAACTTTTAAATGGAACAGTTACAAGTTTATAATTAATTTGAACATTGATAGGTCGTTCTGTGATTAGTGGTTGTAATAATAATAATAAAAATTATTATTATTATTTTACGGGTTAGGGGCCACTGCTCTATTTTATTTACGCGCGAGTTGCGAATATATTTTCCTGTACTAATATATTGTTAATACTATGTTTCTTGTTGATGTAACAGTGATTTATGTAATTCGGATTGATTGATTGTATTTCTTTTAAAATAATTAGTTCTCTTTATTGCCCCGTTTTGAATGGATATATAATTTCAAATCTATTGTTGGGCCATATATACATGCTCCGTTGTATATCCTTTAATTCATGAGCTGAATGATGTAACGACGTTTTATTGGCTGCTGGTACACAATTATATAATTTGTTTGGTTTTCAGAATAAATAATTAATTGTTATTTGGTAAATCGGGGTGTGTATTATATGACTGAACCTTGGTGGCAGAGGCACTTTGGCTGATATTGTTCTGAGGCGATGACACCCCGAGGCACTACCTAATGATGCCCTAAGGCACTGGCTGACTACGCCAGTGGCTGGTTAGTGCCCTATAAGAGGCGGCGGACGGTGAAGAATGCCATATGAGATCGGCAATCAGCCGAGCAAAGACCCTTCTCTTCCTTTCTCTCTTCCTCTCTTGCTATCTCTTTTTACTCCTTTCGGGGGTGAGGCGTTCCCTTCCTCCCCAAAGAGGCTCCCTTAGGATAGGCATGCCCCTTTGGGGGCTTCAGCTTGGGGGAGAACTCCGCCTCCAAGTTGCATACCCCTTGCAATCCCATTTTGGGGTTGGCAACAAAGGTTGGCACTCCCCTTTGGGGGGATCAGCTTGGGGGATAACTCCAAGTTGCATACCCCTTGCAATCCCCTTTCGGGATTGGCAACAAAAGGGGGTGGGGGTTGGCACTCTTGCAACAAAGGGGGTGGGTGGCACTCTTGCAACATTACGTAATATTATGCAACATTTCTGCACTCGTCCATTTTGCGGCTATACTACTTAGCTTAACAAAGGCTAAGGTAAATTACCCTAACCTAATTTGGTGAGGAATCCTACTGTCGACCTCAATTTACTCTGTCCGCTCTGGACCATTTCCGGAATCTCTAGGCTGACCCCTACAAGGCTAGGCTTAATCTACTCTATAGTTAGAGTGAAGATATTAGGGGTGGGTTAATTTTGGACCAATTCATACAGAGCATTTTTTACATTGGTGGCCCGTGTGGGGAATTTACATACTTTAGGTTTAACCTTACTTAACAAAAATTGCAGAATTAGACTAAATGGTCTAGCTTAAACCTAACCTAATCAAGCCTAAAGTAACAAACTTGCCTAATTAGGCCTACAACCTAGGGCCTAACTAGGAAACATTTACATTTAAGGAGTCCCATTCTCTTATAAGCTTAGAACTGAGTGGCACATAAATACTTGGGGGGATTTAACTAAATTTAAAACTTGACTGTTTTGTCTGATTACTCAATTTATTTGATCTCTCATATCTGATAATAATTTCTTCTTGCCCTATATTTCATTACGATCCCCAGTTAAACAATTTTGACCTAAAGACGGACAGTGAGGAATTGAAACAATTAAAAAAGAAAAAGAGGGGAAAGTTCTGCGCTGTTACTAAGGCCATCAACACTTTTAACAATATTACACAACCAGGCAAGGAAGATTTAGAGTATGTAACTCTTAAATTGGATAACTTTAAGAAGGATATAATAGCCATTGATGAGAGTATTTCAAAGTTAATTGAACCTGAAATGGCTGATGAACAACTTATAGACCTTTACTCTGATAATGAGCATCAGGTAATCTCAATTGAACAGCACATAAGGAGATTACAGTCTCGTTTGACCGACTTAACACCAAATAAACCTACTTCTGATTTTAATCAAAGTAGAGCTAACCTTCAAAATTTAAGTGGCATGCCAAATCCCTAGTCACAAGAATTTAGGGCTAAGTTACCCACTTTGCTAGTACCAACATTTGATGAGGACACGGTACAATTCCCATCTTTCATTAAAAAATTTGAGAGTTCAATAGGTAATAAACCTTATATTCCAACTGTTGATAAGTTTAGCTACTTAACTAGTTTCCTTAAAGGTCCAGCCTGTAACTTGATAGCCTATTTACCAGCTGTGTGTGATTCATATGAAGTAGCTATTGATCTCTTGAAACGTAATTAAATTAATAAAGATGAGATTATATTTGAATTATCTCAAAAAATTATTGATTTTGTACACGTAAAAGATAACCATAGTGATATGGAAAATTTTTATTCAAAATTAGAAGCTATTATGGGACAACTGGTTAGCAATGAGATAGATGTTAAGGCTTCATCTTGGCTTATACAAGGCGCAGTTCTTAGGTGCCTTTCTTTGAGGATTAAAGATGTTTTAGTTCAAAAGGCGGGAGAAAATTATCCTAATCTTGAAAACATCAGAAAACACTTTCCAACTATCCTAACTAATTTCAAATTGAGAAATAGTTCAACACAAAATAAGACCCAGACTATGGATGAACCAAAGACTATCCCCAGAGACCAACTAGCTACAGCCAAACAGAAAAAAATTGATACTGTAGAATCAAATGTGACCAACTGTAACACACGAACACCTACATTACAGAACTTTAATGTAACTGCTGCCTCAACTTACACACCACATTGTAAATTTTGTGCAAGTGATGAACACAGTAGTACTGGGTGTGGCAAATATTTAGACTTTAACTCAAGATCTAGAAGATATGAACAGTTGAACCTATGTAAAAAGTGTACTGGCCAGGGACATTATAAGAAAGACTGTAAATCTAGGTTAAGATTCAATTGTAAGTTTTGTAAAAGTTCACGACATGTCTCATCAATGTGTGATTCACTGAAGTGCCAAAATAACAATACTCAAACTCAAAAGATAACTCCTCCATACAAAGATAATCAAGAAAATGCCACTTTCATGGGACAGTCTGTTTGTTCAAACAACGTAACAAAAAACACTAAGGTTCTTTTACCAACTATTACTTTGGACTTAGTGAATGTTGAGGGTAGCACCACTCCAGTGAGATGTCTTATAGACTTGTTCTCAACAAACAATTGTTTCGCAAAATTTAGTTAATAAATTGGGTTTGACACCAAACACGAATGAACAAGAACTCAATATCACATCCTTTGTTAAAGATAACTCAAACAAAAATAGCTATAAGACAATTGACCTGGAATTACATGTAGAAAATGAATTCGAAAAAATTTAAAAAGTCATTATTCCAAAAGTAGGACAAAACAAACTGGTTGTACCCAAACTAGAACAAACCATCAATCATTTGAGGAAACAGTACAATAGAGCTGATAGACATATCACAAACAAAACAGTAGCTAACATTGAAATGTTAATGGGAGCAGATTATATTCATCTTATTCATAGGGGCATAGCGAAGATAGGTAATGGTATACCTTATCAGACACCATCAAGGATAGCCTCTTTGGGTGACCTATCCAGATACAACCTAGACCTAAACCAAAATAGTTCATGACTAACAAACGCTATGTGCCTCAATTTAGTCCTACATAACACCTGTAAGAATAGCAACACTTTGAATAATATTATAACAGCTGAGAACATTAATTCATCACTATCAAATGAAACTCTGGATGAGGCAATTCAAACTTTATGGTTGCTAGAATCTGTGAGTATACATGACACAAATCAAACTTCAGAAGATCAGTTAATGGTAGAAATATTTGAAGACACCATTCAGTGCAAAGACAATAGTTATTTTGTTGAGTTACCTTGAAAATAAATTGTCCAACTTTAAGAGATAATCTCAAGGTAGCTAAAGGACATTTATATAAAGTAATGAAAAAGCTCAAACAAGATAATAGAATTCAAATGTACAGTGATGTCTTCAAAGAACAGCGACAGAAAGGCTTCATTGAAGAAGTAACAAATAACCCTTTTAAAAAAGATCGTTGTCATTATTTACCCGAAAGTGGGGTTTATCGACAAGATGCCCCAACAACAAAACCCAGAGTAGTATATAACTGTAGCCTCAAAGACAGTGATAAACACAGTTTGAATGATTGCCTGATTGAGGGTCCTAATCTCATTTCTGATCTTGTGAAGATCTTACTCAGGTTCAGGTTAGATAAATATGCCTTACAAAGTGACATTTCAAAGGCATTTTTGAGAATAAATCTTAAAAATGAATATGACAAGAACCAACTTAGGTTCTTATGGTTCAGGGATCCATTTGACTTGAATAAAGGGTTCATAACCTATAGATTCAATGTTGTGTTGTTTGAAGCAAATTGCTCACCTAGCCTATTAGCATTGACAATTAGACATCATTTGAACCAGTTTAATAACTCTTTAACACTAAACTTCCTCAAGGAAAATTTTTATGTAGACAATCTAATAGGCTTAACATCAACAAAATCTGAATTATCTGAGGTCTATGAACACTCTCAAAACATTATGCAACAAGGTAACTTTGAACTTAGAGAGTGGATTTCAAATGATGAGGATTTAAACAAAAAGATTTTAAAGGATAATAATGGTGTTACTGAACCATCAGACAGAGTTAAAACTTTAGGTATGAACTGATATTTGGATGCAACTTCTAACAATCATGATTCAATCTTCAGTAAAGGTTTTAAACTTGATGAGGAAGCTAACACTAAACGACAAATATTATCAGAGGCTTCAAAAATTTTTGATCCCATGGGTCTATTCCTGCCTTAAACAATAAAATCAAAGATTCTCCTCCAAGAAGTTTGGAGGACAAATGTTGGGTGGGATGAGCCAATAACAACTGAAGATCAAAAATCTTGGAAGAAGTTAGCTGCTGATTTAACAAAAGTGCAGAACATTAAAATACAAAGGTGCTGTGGGTTTAGGAATAAACCCCAGAGACTTCATGTGTTTGCTGATGCAAGCACACAGGCTTATGGGTGATGTGCGTACCTTGTAAGTCCTGCAGAAAGTCATCTAATTTATGCAAAAGGGAAAGTTGCACCTCTCAAACCTACCCGAACCATACCTCAATTGGAACTATTGGCTGCTGCGTTAGGCATTAAAACCACTTCATTGCTTAAGGATGCTTACCATGATGTGAACATAACTGATATCCACATCTGGCTCGACAGTCAGATTTGTCTTGCCTGGATACGGAATGCTAGCATTAATAGTAAGAACATCTTTGTAAGAAACAGGCTAAAAGAAATAGCTGAAGCTAATGAAAGCCTACAAGTCAACTTTCACTATGTTCAAACTAAACAAAATCCAGCAGACTTTCTGACTAGAGGTTTATCCTAGAAGTTGTTGAAGTCAAACAAAACTTGTTTCATGGGACCTAAGTGGCTCTGTAATACAGACCAATGTCCTGTGGGACAAGTTAACTTGACATTAAATTTAATCTTTTCGAATGAAAAGGTTGAACCAATCACTAATTATAAACATTATTCTGATTTCAGCAAACTTGTTAGGGTCACAGCCTACTGTTTGAGGTTTGCTCACGACTGTTTAACTACAATTAACAAACAGCTAAATAAGAACAATCATAATTATACAGAAGTTGCAACCAAGTACTGGATAGGGCATGCACAACAAAAGGAGTACAATAAAGAGTTAGAATTCTTGATTAATGGGAAACAAACAAAAGAACCTGTACCATCAGTAGTTGTGGAACTAAACTTGTTCAGAGATGAGGAAGGTCTTCTAAGGTGTAAAGGGAGATTAGACAAATCAAAACTGTCTTACAAAAGCAAACATCCAATCCTTTTACCTAGATTTAGCTATCTGACAACATTAATCATCAGACAAACACACAATGATGTACATCATATGGGGGTACCACAGACACTAACTGCATTAAGAAAAACTTACTGGATACCAAAGGGAAGGATCACTGTTAAAACAGTTCTGAATGAGTGTGTCACATGTAGGCGTTTTCATGCTAGGCCCAATAGGAAACCAAATCCTCCTGCTTTGCCAGAGGAGAGAGTTACTCTCAACAGACCCTTTGAGACTGTAGGCATTGACTCTACAGGAGCATTGGCTGTAGGGGTGGTTGACACTGAACAAAAAATGTACATTGTACTGTTTACATGTGCTGCCTCACGAGCTGTTTATCTGGATGTACTGTAGTAGAGGACCTTACAGCAGAATCTTTTGTTGCTGTCTTTAAGAGATTCTGTGCACGACATTCAGTACCCAAGACAGTTTGAACTGACAATGCTACATGGTTCAAGGCTGATGAACAGATCATTAACGACTTATTAAGCAATGAAGTCGCACAATTATATGTACAAAATTCAAACATAAAGTGGAAGTATATTCCAGTTGCCTCTCTTTGGTATGGTTCTATCTGGGAGAGGAATATACAAACGGTAAAGAATTGCTTGAAGAAAGCAATTGGTAAAAAACAGATACATTTGTTTGAGTTGCTCAGTCTCCTGGCTGAGATTGAGAACATCATCAACAATAGACCACTCACTTAGGTGAGTGACAACATTAATGACCCGGAACCATTAACTCCAAATCATTTGATTCGGGGAAGAACAAGTTAGTCTCCTGCTGGACTTCGATATAGACTCTTCAGAAGACTCTAACTGGACTCAACGACATGATGAGCTCCAGACTAAGTTACAACGCTTAACTAGAGTTAAAGCTCATTTCATTAAACCGTGGAAAACTGAGTACTTGATGGGTCTAAGGGAGAGACATAAACAAATGACTAAGAAGGATTGGTCTGACACAATTAAGGTAGGGGACCTTGTTCTCATACACGACAGTACTCCAAGACAATCATGGCCTCTGGCTAGAGTTTTAGAACTCAGACCAGGGGAAGATGGGGTAACAAGAGTGGTCGTCAAATTAAGGACTTCAACGGGTGACACAACAAGAGACATTTCTCTTTTGTACCCCCTAGAGTCTGGACCCAAAACAATGGACTTTGGAGAGCTCTCTCCACCGACAGTAACAACTGGAGACACTGAACTTCCAGTAACTATCCTCTTGACAGTAGGAGCGGTAACACATCCTACTACAACATTGACAGACACAAGACCTCAACGACAAACAGCGTTAAAGGCGCGACTAGTTTTACAACAAAAAATAGATGCTGGGGAATTGTAATTTCATCTTCTAACTTTCACTTTTCCTTTTCTTATAGTAAAGACCATGGACAGTTTCATCCTGTGGCTGTATATTTTCTCTTCTAATTAAATGCTACATCTTCTCCATGAGAAGGTGAGGATAGTCACTGTTAATCAGATTAACAGGCATTTACAGTCAAATAGTTAGCTAGTCTACACTCAGACATCATAAAAATTGGTGACAATGACACCAAGATTTTTATCTCTCGGGGCCCCCAGTATATGGAAAACTGATATGTGTGGGTAGTTGGGAGGTAACGAAAATGGTCCACTGAGTAGGTAGGTAGTTAATCTAACAATTATTAAACTCCTTTTATGTCAATAACTGGGTGGATGAAACCAATTGGTTGCTCACCAGAGTTATTCTCCACATTAGTATTTATATACTGTGTGACAGAGCGTGCTCGGTAATAGACATACATTACCGATCAACCAACCGAAAAAAACCAAGAAGACGCTGGTGGTAAAAGCCGCGGGAGGAACGAAAAAAAGAAGGAACGGAACAAGATGGAACGGGGAGAAGGAAGAGGCTAAACAACGGAAAAAGATCCCCACCAGCAATTACGCTCTCAAAAATTGAGCAAAGGGAGGAGGGACTGTATAATAACACTCAGTAAGTGATCAGTTGTGTTTTTGAACCCAGTTTGGGGACATAATATAAGCTGGGTCAGTAAAATTAGGCCTACATTGTGGTCTAAGACATAGCATCAACTCATAGCTTAACAAAGGCTAAGATAAATTACCCTAACCTAATTTGGTGAGGAATCCTACTGTGGACCTCAATTTACTCTGCCCGCTCTGGACCATTTCCGGAATCTCTAGGCTGACCTCTACAAGGCTAGGCTTAATCTACTCTATAGTTAAACTGGAGATATTAGGGGTAGGATAATTGGGGACCAATTCATACAGAGCATTTTTCACACACCGTTCGATCGTAAAAACAATACTGCGTCTAATAATGATTGTGAAAGAGAATTTCTTTACGGGTTCAGAATGAAGCTTAGAGCAGAGAACAATCTTTCAACGCTAACTTGTGTGCACGGAGTAGACAATGCTACCAAGGCTGCCTGTTTTAATTCTCCTCCCATTTCCATCCATCATTTCATGGGATCTTGATGGTTCAGTTTCCCAGCTGAATCTCTCTTTTTCGCAAGGCGAGGACATTTTTCAAACTGTATCACACCTGCATCAAACTTCGCACTCAATGACACAGTTTGAATTCGTCCTTCCTTCTGGAGAAGTCTTCTTTCCTTTTGTCGCAATTGTTTTTCAATGGGGTCCGCGGCAGAGGTCTCGTCCGAAGAACTTGCTTCCTCTGCAACTATATTATTTGTAAAATTACAATCATTATCATCATTTCTGGCAATAATAATACTGTAATCATAAAGAATAACGATATAATGTAACTATAAATTATTGATGCTAATTAATAAATATAACAGTGCATGGAGTGAATGCATTTATATATATCTATTATATATTTTCGCCTGTCTGTTTGTCTGTTTGTGAAATTTATCCCGGGCAACGCCGAAACCGTTTGACCTAGAGCTACTAAATTTGGCAAGGGAACCTCTTATGGGATGAAGAATGTTAACACAGAGTCGGTCAGCCTGTCTGTTGGTCTGTTTGTGAAATTTATCCCGGGCAAAGCCGAAACCGTTTGACCTAAAGCTACCAAATTTGGCACGGGAACCTCTTTTGGGATGAAGAATGTCAACACAGAGTCGGTCAGCCTATCTGTTTTACTGTTTGTCTGTTTCTGAAATTTATCCCGCGCAACGACGGGTATCTCACCTAGTATATATATATATATATATATATATATATATATATATAATATATACACACAGGGTGAGTCAAAAGTCTCCATACATAGGCAAAATGGTCATGATAAATAAGTGATTATTTATTTTTTATTTTTTTGCAGGTGATGTGCTGAGATGCCTTTGTCCCAAGAAGAACGTATAGAGATCATTCTTCTGGCAGGATCATGAAGCTGTCGCAAGGTTGCCGAGGATTTTAACAGGAGACACGCCCGCGGCACGCACATCACACACGACACCGTTGCCAAACTCATTGAGAAGTTCAAGAAGCCTGGAAGTGTTGCAGACCAACCGAGAAGTGGCCATCCAAGAACAGCCACCAATGAAGGCACAGCGATCATGGTGCTGGCAGCGTCCGCAAAGAGTCCCCCAAAAAGCAGTCGACGGATGTCTGCAGAATGCGGTGTCAGCCAAAGGAGTATCGTCCGCATTATGAAAGAGCACAGATGGCATCCATACAAAATGCAAATGTTGCAGTATCTTAGCGAAGACGACCCAGACAGGCACTTGGAATTCTGTGAATGGTCAAGAACAAAAGTGGACGAAGACAAGGAGTTCTCGGCTGGCATCCTCTTTTCAGATGAAGCCAACTTTTATGTTCATGGAGAGGTTAATCGTCAAAGCGTACGTTATTGGAGTGATGACAACCCGCACTGGATGAGTCCCTCAAAGACGCAAGGCGCTGGAAAAGTGATGGTGTGGTGCGGGATATGGGGCAACACAATTGTTGGCCCTTTTATCATTGACACCAATCTGAATGCCGAAATGTATCTAAACATGCTGCAAGACACAGTCATGCCGTCCCTGCTGAACGAGGACGGGGGATTTCCAGCGTACTTTCAGCAAGACGGGGCGCCACCCCATTACGGTATCTGCGTGCGCCAGTGGCTGGATCAGCAGTTTCCGGGTCACTGTATTGGCCGCCGTGGTCCCGTGGAGTGGCCTCCGAGGTCCCCAGACCTCACCCCCCTTGATTTTTACTTGTTGGGGCACAAAACACGGACCACCTAAAGGAACGCATTCGTGATGCGTGTGCACGCATAACACCAGACGTGTTAACGCGCGTTTGCCATGACTGGGAGGAACGCATCCGTATGTGCATTCAGTGTAATGGTGCCCACATAGAGCATATTTTGTGACTTACAAATGATTGCATAATAAAGTGACCATTTTGCTTATGTATGGAGACTTTTGACTCACCCCGTATATATATATATATATATATATATATATATATATATATATATATATATATATATATGATGAATAAAACCACGAAGGAAAGGAAACACAGAGTGGTGCTCAAGCGTTTTCGTCTAATGACATCCTCAGGAACACTGAGGATGTCATTAGACGAAAGCGCTTCAGCACCACTCTGTTTCCTTTCGTTCGTGGTTTTATTCATCATAAATATTTTTCACGTGTTACTTTCGTGAAATAATTTTCATATATATATATATATATATATATATTTACACGGAGAGATGAGAAAATAATGATCCCCCTACTGAAGACCCTTATCACCCCCAAACTAGAATACTGATCCCTGCTAACTTCCCCTTATAAACAAGGAGATATAAATCAACTTGAAGGAATTCAGAGAAGCTTCACATCCAAAATAGACCGAGTAAAACATTTGGACTACTAGAACAGACTGAAAAAATTAAAATTATACTCGCTAGAAAGGAGAAGGGAGAGGTATGCCATAATATACGTGTGGAAAATATTGGAAAGGGGGCTCCAAATATGTCATTACGCCCAATACTCCCAAAAACCTCTACAGACAACAGAAGAAGAACTTGCAAAATCCCGAACATGAGGGCGAAGCAGGGCACTGCTCTAACTCTCAAAGAGCAGAGTCTGCCAGTGAGATGTCCCAGACTCTTCAACATTATGCCCAAAGAACTACAAATCTTTCAGGCATACAAGGAGGGACTTTTAAACGGGCCTTAGACGCCTGGCTCGGGGCAATTCCCGATGAGCCGGGCGTCCCAGGATACACGGGACGGAGGTCGGCGGAATCAAATTCACTCCTTCAACAGGCCCGTGGACGAGGGACACACAGCTCGATCGGCATGGGATGAACACCCTCCACAAACTACTTGCCACAGGTATATATATATATATATATCAAATATTCAATTAGCAACTTCATTTTAACGAATTATACAATATTCACCTACAAATATTCAATATTTACGTAATACATTTCTGTATGCAAATGAAATATTAAGCGCGACAATTACCTTCACTCAGGGCCGGATTTACTTGCTTGTGGGCCCTAGGCCAAACCTTATCAGTGCCCCCCCCCAAAAAATATTATATATATATATATATATATATCGTAATATTGTAATGTAAAAAAAAAAAGAATTACAACATAATGTAACACATCAATAATTTTATTCAAATTAGTTTTATATCATGTACAACTTATTCTTACACAAAGGAATAATGGAAAAAAATGCAGTCAAATTGAAGCATAATAAATTTTGCAATAAGAATTACAACATAATGTAATACATTACACATTAATAATTTTTAATCAAATTAGTTCCATATCAAGTACATCAAAGTAAATCAAGTTCCATATCATGTACATCTTACACATAGGAATAATGGAAAAATACAATGAAACTGAAGCATAATAAATTTTGCAAGCACAACTATGTGAAGTTCAAAATGACTTTTTCCTGCTTTTTTCTATGGCAAATTTGTCAATGATACTGTTTGTGTCAAGGGATTGTAGGAGGTCCCCAGTGGGCCCCCAGTTACTGGTGGGCCCTAGGCCAATGGCCTATGTTGCCTATTGGAAAATCCGGCCCTGCCTTCACTAGAGTTGTCTTCATCTTCTAACGACTGTAATGCGCAGAATTTTGAGCATAGAGAATGCAAATAACCCTTGGCCAATACTTCCTGCTGAGAGTCAAGCAATAAACGATACCATCGATCGACATAAATACCCATTAGAAAGGCTCCATTCTGAAAGAGTTTATCTTCCCGATTAATGATGGCCTCTTTCAAAGCATGAGAAATTGCAGTTTTGTAGCAAAACTCTGTTTTCAAACGTTTCCACAGTCCCAAAAAATCACCTGGAGTTAAATTTTTTTCTTGTAAAGTTCTTGTTGCTTCTCTGGATGGCTGTAGACATTTAACAGTCATTTTAATAGAGTTCCATTCCTGCGCAGTTAGACGTAGCGACGGTTGTGCTGCTCCCCATTCTACAACTTTCTCTTTCATAAAGAGCAGCCTTTCCAGCTTATCATACGTAGACCTCCATCTAGTTGTATTGTCTAATATCGGTTTCTTTCCAGTGGAATGCTTAACATGTTTATTATAGATGGTGTGCGCAACTTTTTCACAACACGTCGAGCAGCATCTATTTTATAAGAAAAAACTACATAATTATACGATTTATACCACTCGAACAATTCATTTGAATTTTGAATATCACGTATGTGTATTATTGATTTTTCTTAGCTGAAAAAAATGGTCTGGTGTTAGCTATGTTAAAATAATGAAGTGTCAATGCCGATTAAAGGGTTAAAGGAATGCCTATATGTTTTCTTTGTTAGAAATGAAAGGAACCAGTTTTCGCTTGTAATTTTATACTAATATATTTCAACATATTACTATGAACGCAAAAGTAGGCGTATGATTATAAGAAGTCCGAAACGTGCAATGATTATGCCCTGATATACAGGGCGTCCCAAACAAATGTATACACACTTTAACAGCTGATAGCTCAATTGATGTTTCTTTCTTTCCAAGTTAACCCCATTAGAATTAATAATGGCAGTTAGACTAAGCTTTGAACAAAGGAAATTCATTCTAAAATGCTACTGGAAGTGTGAAAACGCAGTTGAAGTGCAAAGACAGTTTAGGAGGGAGTTTCAAACAGATCCACCAACGCGACTTACCATCACTCGAATTAGAGATAAGTTTGAAGCCGATGGAACTGTTCAGAATGTCCACAAGAAGCGTTCCGGAAGACCACGGACATCGACAAGCCCCACAAAGCAAGAAAGAGTACTGGAAACGTATCACCAAAGTCCAAGAAAATCTGTGCGGCAAGCGAGTCGTGAGGTAGGAATTTCAGAATCGTCTGTCCAACGCATTTTGAAGCGCTGTCAATGGAAAAGTTACATTCCAAGATTAGTCCATGCTATTAATGAAGATGATCCGGACCGAAGAGTGGAGTATTGCGAGTGGTACTTGGCACGATGTGGATGTGGATTGGACGAAGGGGTTTCGTAGAATACCCTCCGCGGTCACCAGACCTCACACTACTAGACTTTTTTTATGGGGATACTTAAAAGACAAAGTCTACGCTATAAAACCTGCAACAGTCGCTGAATTGAGAGCAGCCATTGAACGAGAATGCACACAAATACCAAACGAAATGTTTCGTGATGTTTGCGATTCCATTGCTTCGCGTTATCAGCAGTGCCTGGACCAGAACGGACGTCAGTTTGAAAGCAGGCGTTGACAAAACAATTAAATAATGTCTGTAGATTCTATTACATTTTGAAAATGAAATGTATTTTAATAAACACTGCCTTTATAAGTATTTAAAGTGTGTATACATTTTTTTGGGACGCCCTGTATACCGTAGGCCTACCTGAGAAATGAGAATATTCATTGAAACAATAGGTAATTCATAACATATAAACATTTTAATTTAAAATACTGGTACTAACCAACAGACTTCTCAACTGTGGTTAAAGCTTGACGCACAGGAAGTTCCAAAATGTGTGAGATGCATCTGTTATTGAATGTCCCACAGTCCACCGCTTCAATCAAAGACACAATATTTTCTTCATCACCAAGCTCTAACAAAACAAATGGATTCTCCATTTCATTTTCACCCCTATTTTCGTCGATTTCAAAATCTAAACCAAAAAAAATATTTTACCTTTTTTTATCTCTTTTTTTTCTATTATAAAAGGGAATACTTCTCAAATAATATATTTTATAGTACATATTTTATGTATTCCTGCAAGTGTGTTGATCATTTAATAGTTAGTCCGGAAGACCTTTTGCACTACTATCTTCCATGAGTTCTTCATCTAAAAGGCGACAGCACTTAATCATATCGGACCCGTTGTCTGTTGCAATGGATACAACTTTTGCAGATCCCAAGTCGTACTCGGTTAATTAACACAGACTGAATGGTTTGTTTCAAAACATCTCCTATGAAATTAATTATTTATTAGTGATTTAGATTTAAAGTAACATTCTTTTACATATACTGTAATATTGTACGATATATATATATATTTTTTTTGTGAAATGTAAAATAATTTTTTGGGTGAAATGTAAATAATTTTTACTCTTATGCGAGCAGTGAAGTTCCTTGACACCCAATGTTTTCACTTTAATTTTGTTTTCAAAGTCATATTGGGCTTGAATACCTAAAAATCCTCTATCTAAGCGGCTGCAACAATCTACTTTTAAATGAAACATTGTTTTTTAAGAAGTATTTTTAACTTATTTTTTTCAGCTATTGCTCTATCGAGAGTCAAAGTAGCAAGATTTTTTATGTTCATGTTTATATTCATTGCAGATAGAAGTGGTTCAACCTAAATTTTAAATCCAATATGGCTTGTGCAATATCATCCGTCGTAAAGTCGAAATCCGTTATACTTTCCCCTTGTGGTTCTTCTTCAAAGAACGCGTTTCTATCGCATATCAATTTGTCAGTTTTTGGGATACAGAAAGATGATTCGTACTAAGCTCTTAATATTTCAGATACTTCTGTTAGATCATCAGATAAATCACTGTTCTCATTTTTTAAAGGTCCGATAGTCGCATGGTTTTTCGACTTTCTTTTTGCGAAATTATAGAAGTACAGTACTTTGAGTTAGCCTATATCGCCTCTATAGCGTCGTCTTCTTCTTTTTCTGTATGCTTCTCGATTAGTTTCTGTATGACGACATCGATACTTTGCAGTTTATCATTTAATAATTTTCTGATGTTGTTATCTTTACAATTACTTAATTTTGCAGTCACTCTTTTTCTCTTTCGAAACAATGCCCTCTTTTTTCTCTCGAACCTCTTCTCTTTCCTCTTTGTTGTATCTTTGGGACATGTTTTCCGACAATTTCTGACGT